>JBBMOC010000031.1:2971616-3102950 GCA_037975185.1 Centropyge bicolor | reverse complement strand
AATATCGCAGTGCGCATGCGCGAAACAAGCTGTCAGCTTTCCAGCTTTTCGCAAACAAAACAGGATAGATAAGGCAGGAATTTCAGACCAAAACAGTAGAACTAAGGTATTGCATTATAGAACACACTGACAGATTAATATTTTCAATTATTTTATTGAAGGGCTTGGGCATGCACTGCATTTATAGCTTACTATGACCGCTCGCCCCTGAACTATAGGATTCTGATTGCCTTGAAACTGGCTATTGACATTCATGTCACAATGAAATTTAATCAGTTTGGTGATCCCTTAACATTTTATCTAGCGCCATCATGAGGTCAAATTTTAAATTTGTCTAACACTGTCTTTTTTAATCAAATACTGAATGTAAAGAATCAGCCTCAGTTGTTCTACTTTATTTAGTGCTAATTAGCAACTGTTAGCATGCTAACGCATTAAATTAAAATGGTACACAAGGAAAACAATATTCCGATGTATGTTTCAGGCCAAGTCTAAATTCAGTTAAAAAATGCTGCAGCTACTCCACTAGTTTAAGAGAGGGTTTGGGTAGTCAGGTGATTATCAATTTTGATTTCCTTATCTAGCTCAAAGTATAAATTAAAAGCTTTACAATTTTACAAAGCTGAGCCATCTGCCAAGGTAGACTTTAAGATGTGAGTGAAAAGTCCTGAAATCCCAAATTGTGACAGTGCTTTTTTTATTTTGTATTTTAGCCTTTGTTTAAAAGGTAAACACTATAGAGGCAGAGAATGATTGATCCCTAAGAGTTTACTTTATTTACAGTATCTAGCAGTATCTTAATTGTGAAGGTTTTACTCAGTGAAGGTGTTGACTGGACTGATATGTGAAGTTTGAAAGGTTTAATGTGATGGTGGATAAAATGTTGGAAATAAAATCATACGAACCTGAATATAACAGCCTTGATAAAGGTATTGCAGGGCTGTTGCTTTGGATTACATTTGGCTCTGTATCAAACAGACTGGTAGGTCATTATATTAGTCTCTGTATTAGAACACTGACAACACTGATAGTGCTCATCTTGCTGTGGCCGCCTACAGCAAGACCTCACATTCTTTATGGCATTTTGAGGCATTGCTGTTTTTGTGCAATGCATTGATTAATTTATACCATCTTATAAAATCTGAAAACAACTGATATTAGTCACATAAAAATCGTGTAAGCCTGTTTGTGAATGGGAAAGTCACTGTGCAGAATTTCCCCAGCCATAATTTTCCGATCCAGACAGCTGCAGAAAGTGTTTTAGAGTCGTCTGATGACTGAATGTGAGCTCAGTCAAGTTCAAGTGTTTGAATGTCATTTCAAACTTCCCAATAACATCAAGGGTCCTTTACAAGCTCGTCAACTCAGAGAGGATGCTGAAGTTATCAAATCTACAGCCAAAGTTGGTTTTCAGGACTCCTGTTATCACAGTGGGCGAAATCACACAGCATAGGGAAAATTAAGCTTTTTGATGTAAATCAGCAGGCAAAATCGTTGGTTTATTTTGAAATGCACAATCCTGCGACTGATTTATCCTTGCTTTGTAGCTTTTTCTAAAATTGTTTCAAATGATGGTTGTTTTTATCTCACCCTGCCTTCCACAGGAAGGGTACCATTGGTTATCATCATGTTGACCCATTCTGAGACCAATCATTTTCCTTTGAAAAATGAAACCATGCTCTGAATAATGACTATTTTCTGGTTGTCCTTTGAGGGGAACTGGTATAACTTGCTCCTCTTGAAAGTGTTCCAAAATGATAAGTTGATGGCTCATCACAAAAACACATACGAACACACACAATACTCATTTGTGCATTTTGGGAACAATTTTCCAGCTAGATAGGAGACAACAGCACCAGGGGCCTCATGTACAAAGACTTGCGTGGATTTCCTACTAAAACATGGCGTACGCTCAAATCCAGAAAACGTCCTACGCACAAAAAAATCCAGATGTATCAATCCGTGCGTGCAAATGAATCCAAGCACATTTTCTTTGTACATCTGAATCAACGTGGAATTGAGCGCAGGTGTTGGAGTACCCGACCCCTCCCAGTCCACGCCCCAAATTACATATGCAAATCGCATTTAAATGAGCCAGAGATTCTCCTGTCCGCACGATCGGGAATCAGAAGAGCATGAGCAAGAGGGGGGGGGTACGCCGCAACCTGCTGCTGCCGCCGCCCGCCCGACTGGCCGTGTCCTCCCCCCTGTTGTGCTGGAGTCACAAGACGAAATAGTGAGAGCAATAGGCGGCATAAATGATCGCCCAGATCAGCTGATAGGCATCCTCACAAATATCAGTGAATCAATAAATGCATTGGTGAATAAGTGAATACTGCGTCCTTCCCTCTTTTACATGATTGAAATCAAATGTTGCCGGGCCCGGGTGGCCTCCTGGGTGGGATACAAGTTAATGGGTCCAGCTTCTGGTTCGTGAGTCCTGTTGCACATTAGTGCAGAAGTGCGCCGGGGAAAATGTGAGACTGATTAAGACATTTCAGACTTTACGCACGGGGTTATTAACATGAGCACTTTGCGCACAGAGACAATCTGGGGCTTGTTAGAAAGATCTTAAGCTGTAGTTTAACCAGCAAAAAACAGCAAGTCACAAACTTTAACCAGTGACTAGTAATGATGCTGTGAAGTCGATAGCTCTGATTACATTAGGGAAACCGGCTCTCGCTGCAAACTGCGCTTTAATGTCGACCTGTTCAGCTGCATGATATGGGAATCTGATAGAACTGGCTGACTTGCTGATAATGCTGTCCCACACGGCTGGCTCGGCTCAGGGTCGACTGACACATTCCCGATCAGCCGGCCAGCTCCCTCTGGTCCCGGTTTCCAGGCACCCCAGTGTGGTCAGCACCTGTATGGGCACAGGCAGCGCATGGCTCCTCGCCGTGTTGTGCTCCGAGGCCGGCTCGGCTCGACGGCGCTGATGAGCCCGCTGTCATCGTGTGCCAGCAAATCTTCTGTCTCTGTAGACACGCTCTCTTCTTACTGCACCATTTGCAATGTCTTCCAGTGCTAACGCAGCCATAACAGTATTTTTTGCCCCACTTTACGCATGCTTTTGAAGCAGACACCTGCGTATGTTAATTTTTCATCAGTATTAATTGTTCACGTGTCTCTAATGTACACATCACTCAGTCCGATGATTAATTGTTTTCACATTTATGTATTACAACAGATTCCCAGCATCACCTCTAAGTGTCGCCAAAGGATCCACAGCTGTAGAAATGTGCGTACGCCAGCCATGAAGTTGGCGTGAAGCACCGCACATTTTCACGGTCATTTCACTCTTGATACATCTGAACGTTGCCGTGAAAAAGGGCGTACGCCACTTTTTTGTGCGTACGCACGTTTTGTACATGAGGCCCCAGATGACTATGTGTAATGACAGAGAATCCACAGCAGTGGCGCAACTGAGCATCATCCGTCTACATATAATAGCAAAATTGAACCATCATATATTCAGTTAATTCAGCAAATGTCAGTAGCCTTTCCAGCCACAGCAGGCAGCTATTTTCAGCCAAAAA
The DNA here is from genome assembly GCA_037975185.1 of Centropyge bicolor. Taxonomy (NCBI): domain Eukaryota; kingdom Metazoa; phylum Chordata; class Actinopteri; family Pomacanthidae; genus Centropyge; species Centropyge bicolor. The sequence continues at coordinate 3,099,411 of JBBMOC010000031.1, read as the reverse complement.
GCTCTAAAAATCAGGTCAGACAGACAAAGTGAGCGTCCAAAGTCAAACATAAATATCTGACCAAAGTGCAAGATCTTAGGTGGAGACCAAAACTGAGTTAAAAGGGGAGTGAATACAGGCCTTACGATGACTCCAAAAGAATTAAATGAAAGTGGCCACAAAAACCTCAAGTCTACAGCTCTTATCCCTTTACCTCAGACTGTCCCATTACTGTTCTTTAGCTCATGAAAATTTAATTCAGATATGCGACCTTGGGAATATTCATTAGCATTAGCACACTGTGAGGGAGCTGGACAGCCTTCCCCTCACTAAGGTGAAAAACATCTGCACAAACAGTGTTTATGTTTTTGTGGTTTTTTTGGAAACCTTTTACTAATCTTCCTCTCTCTCTGAGGTCTACCTCCGGGGGGCGTGGTAGCATGGGTGCACACAGTGATCAGGGAGAGAGAGGGGAGGGGTAAATGGGGATATTTTGTTGTGTAGGTTTATGTTTAGTGTTTCTTTAGGTTATTATGTATTTTCTTTTATCTGTATTAGTTTTGTGTTTATGTGTATTGTGTTTGTTGATTGTAAATATGGTTAAGTGATAGGGGAAGAGTCACTGGTGGGAGGAGACTCTGTTCAGCTGCTGATTGTGGCCACAGCTTCACCTGTGGAGCTCCTTTGTCTTTGATAAGGGCTGCAGGTGTGTGGAATCGTGTCTCTCTGTGTGTGTGTGGCTCAAGTAAAAAGAAGTCAGAGCTCTGGATTTTGGTCTCCTGCTCCTCATTTCTTTCACCTTATGCTACTCTTTTGGCTTATCGGTCCTCATCCTGGTAATAGAGGTTTCTGTGTTCACACCCAAAACCCTACACACACATTTCCCTCAGAGGTAGAATATCCAACCATCTACTTCATCATCAAAGGTCTTTCTTTTATGTCACATACCCATACTACCATAGTTGTGCCATTGTCCGTGTCGCCACCAGCTAATGAACAGCCGTATTATTTTGTCAAAACCTATTAGATGTTCTTTCTGAACGTGCGTCTCTTCAAAGTCAAAACATCCCCTCTGTGCTAGAAATGACAGGAAATGTGCCTCGTTGATGGAGGAACGTGCCGATCAGTCGTGACACTACGCCGCGCCTCCAGCTTTTAAACTCAGTGACACGACAACAGTTCAGCTCAGCCGTGTGGTTTTAAGAAAACATTTATTCACATTGACATCAGTACATTTTCTGAGTGCATTTTTTACATACTGTATTTGTGCATGTGGGTAAATCTCTGTGTGTATTAGCCCTTGTGTTCCTTCTCACAAGCATGCTCGTCGTGTTAAAATCCATACGTGTGTGAGTGCGGTTCATGTACTAAAAGAAACATCATCATAATTTTTTGTACAATTTCCCTTTCATTTAAGAGAGACAGAGCCCAAACCAACAGGAAACGAAGAAAGAAAGAAAAACCCAAATGCGAGATTAGGCCTCAGCAGTGGACAGACACAATTGACAGGCAATATGGAGCTTATGAACACATTGCATTCTCACACTAACAGTTAGTATCTCACATTCTACTAATCTAGGCTACAACACTATCTCACATTCCTGAGGAGTTTCCTCCCCCTCCTGCTCCTTTTTTTCCCCCTCCTCCATAATTTATCCCCTCTTCCTGTTAACTCCTGTGCTTTTGTCCATGTCCTCCTTTACATGTCCTCTCTCTCGCTTTCTCTCCCGCTCCTCTTTATTCCTGGACGTTGAGGATCTGTGCAGACAGTCCGTGGTGCCAGTTCTTCAGCTTGGCAAAGCGGGGCCCTTTCACCTCTGACTCAAACTTCTCTCTGACAGTGCGGAAGGCAGGACAAGGGCGTCACGTCAGGTAATATTTGCACAATTATAAAGGAAGAGTTCAACATCAAGTTTAGAGGAGAAGGTTGATATGGTTGATGTTAAGTTATGAAGCTTAATAACTAGGGGCCAGGAATGAATGGATGTATTTAGATAAGAACTTTATTAATCCTGAAGCAAAGTCTTGAGCCAGAGTGCTCCATAAATTACATCAGCAAAAAATACTACTATGGAGCATCCGAAATGTATTTGTTATTTAAGCACACCATATCCATTTCCTTACATTAAATCTAATCTGAATCTTCATTGCCATGTTCTTTGTCAGTGAACTGGACCAATGTGAGAGTTTTATTGATTTTCATGTAACTTTTGAAAAGAAAAGAAAGAAAAATATTTTTCAAAATTTTTTTTTGTCAAAATTCATGTCAGTTGTTGGAACCTCAGCAGAGCAGTCAGGTAAATTTAGAAGTATCGAACTACAGTAACAATACCCTCTCAGTTTTTTTTTCCTGTCTTACCTCGACTTCTGCAGGGCTTCCTCATCTGGGTCTTGCACTGCGTGGAGACAAAGAGGATTCAGTAAGGACTCGCTAATAACTGTATCTGAACAAGAAGTGAGGATTAGCAGGGATGAGTATCAGGAGATCAAGAGAGGTCGAGATCAAGAAGGTCGGTGTACTGACGGTATTCGGTGCCGGTGATGTGGGCCAGGATCCTGAAGCTCTTAGACTGCAGGTTGGCAGCACGACGAGCCCATTCAGACATATCCTGGGTCTCTCCTGGCCTGATCACTGCCTGGTAAACTGGAGACGCACAGTCCACCACAGGGTCCTTGACAGGTAGAGCTCCACTGCAGGACAGAGAATCCTGTTAGAGCACTGAGTGTGTATGTTCTGTATTTAAAGCCACCAAAGGCAATACATGATCATAATGCACTAAATGCCCACAATGCACCGAAACTTAAAATTTGTTCTACTTCTACCTCCTTTTTGACTCAATTGAAAACAGTATGAAGGCAATATATTTAATGTTTGGCCTCATCAACTTTTATAACCTTATAAATATCGACTTCAAATAAATTCACTTTTACTAGCTACAACCTAATGCCTATATAGTAATGCTAATGCTAATAATAATATAATATTTATTATTGTGCAGCATGAGTACTTTAAGTAAAATTTTGAATTCAGGACATTAACTTGTAGTATTTCTACACTGTGGTTGATACTTTGACCTGAGTAAAAGATCTAAATGCTTCAAGCAGCAACAAATTAAATTAGTAATAAATTAAAAACTTTGATCTTTTTTATGTTAGCGGGCATTTTATTTTATTCTAAAACACCACAACACATTACGAAGCATTGAAAATTAAACATGCTATTTTGTTTTCTTTGTAATTACAAGATTTATTGACTCTGATTTTATTTCATTATGGGCAGTTATTACATTAAGATCAGTAACTGGCTTTGTGTTGCTTTACATACAGTCTGTTCATTGCTCTTATACGCTGTCTTTGTGTTGTCCCGTAGTTCCACATTGAAGATGACTGTACTGTAGTGTACAGCAGATGAGTGAGTTTACACAGCAACATGACCGGATAGAAGACTTTTAGCATTTTTTAATGAGTGTTAGAAAAGTGAGTCAATACTTGATGGACAGTATTTGTTTGAAAACCTGTGATTGGATACTCAGAACATTCCCATGCCATGACATCCCATCAGGTTCCCGAGGCTGTGATGCTATTTTTTAGAGGAGGACTCCAAAAAAAAAAAAAAAAAAACCTTAACACTCTCACACTTTTGCCAAAGTACTTCTAAGTACTTCCACACACATAACCCAGTCCATGATGGTCTCCTGGTTAGTGAGTTTGTCCTTCAGACGCCTTGGTTTGACACACAACACCTCAGAAATATAAAAAAAAAAAAAAAAAAGAAAAACCATAACAAAACAGACGAGGATAAATGTTGTTGGATTTCAAAGTATTTTCAGTGGGATATTAGCTTATGAGACACATGGAGCGATGCACAAGCTGTTATGAAATCATGAGACAAAGGAGACACGTGAATGAGGAGAGGCGGGATGGAGAAGGAACGCCGCTGTACTTACGCCAAGGGGGAGCCCGCCTCCTCACTGAGGTCACGACCAGGAAGGAAGGATGGGGAAGGATGGGTGGAGGACAGCACAGGTGTGGTTGGTTGTTTGTTTTGTGGATGGAATGAGGAGAGGAAAGTGGGTGAAAGGCACAGAGGAGTACGTGGAACGGACACAGACAACATGGAAAAGCCCGGGCGTACAGTAAAGTAGACGTCGGACTTGTAGCAGCGTTATGATATGCTGCTCTTTTGTGTTCGGGCTTTTCAGGGTTCTATCATCCAAATGACAAAAAAACACATTTTCTCACTTTTTGATATCCAGCCATGCTGATAGATTGTCATATCAAGAAAGAAACGTTAAGTTACTTTTTTCAGTTATGTCTCGTCTCATGTTGTCTTGTCACTTCCTGTTTTATTTTGGTAACCGTTTCCCTTCTCGTTTCAGGTTGCTTGCCTTTCCCTCTGTGTTTCCCGCCAGTGTGATTGTCTGCCCCGCCCTGATTGTTTCCACCTGATCCCCTACCTTGTGTATTTAATGTCCGCGTCTTCCCCTGTCCTGTGCCAATTTGTCGTGTCTGCCGTGCTTGTCAACTTGTGCCTATGATCCATGCGTTTCAAGTCAAGTTTACCTGTTTTGCTGTCATGTTGTCTTATTCTTTTTCTGCCTCGTTTTTCCTCTGCCTTGCTAGAGCATTTTTCAGTTTATTACTTTGTTTGTTTAATTACTTATTTCCTCAACAGAGTGATTTTTCGTTTCACCGCGTTTTTGCCTCACCTCGTTGGAGTGATTTTGAGCTTTTGCACGTTGTTTAATAAAAACTTCTATTTTGAACTTTTTGCCTTGGCGTCCTGCTTTTGGGTTCAAATCCTGACTGAGCCTTGTCATAGATTTGGATTTTTGTTCCCTAGCTTTTGAGCTATTTGTCTATGAGATTTCTGCTTCCACCAATTTGTAAATTTCCTTTTAAAGATTTCCTCAAAATTGTAGAAAATGTTGGAACAGCATTTAGATGTCCATGCAGGAAAATTAAATGGTAAAGCTTTTTTCTACTAATTTCCTGTAATCTGGTAGAAATTATGGGAGAAAGTTCTGAGACAGTCATTTTAGTTAGATTTTGGTGAGATGGACTGAGTTTAGAAGCAGTTGTTGATTTTTTAGGAATTCTCTTATAATGGGTCCATTTACATTAAACAGTCAGAGAATATAATTGAACAGCTAACTATGAAAATGATTTTTAAAATGGTGGGTGGATGGGGTTTGCAGTTCTTCGACTATGACCTTCCAAAAATTATTGCTGTACTCCTGATTTTATGTAACCAGGTTAAAAAAAAATACAGTTTAAAAATACAGAAATATACACAAATATAAATATGTTTGTAAAAGGGTTAAAAGAGTACAGTTCATTATATTAGTTAAGAAAATGCAGGCATAATATTTATGTATTTTATTTTGAAATCTCTTATTCTGAAGTAGAGTGTGGTGTGTGGTACTGGTCATTAATTGTTCCAGGTGAGTCAGACGACGAGGTTGTCCGAGGGCAAGAGCATGAGTTGTTAAGGTAGCTTGTGATTTCTCCTCGACAGTCACATGCAAGATAATAAATTTGCTTCGCTTCTATGAGCAGCTAAATATTTTCTACTCGAAGTTGTTATACAGCTGTTCATGTGAGTGTATCTCGGCTCCGCATGGCTTTGCTAGCTTGTTAGTTGACAGTCGTTAATGATAACCTTCATTGGCAAAGTGAATGGACATTTAGCTAAAGCGAAGCTAATACAGCTAGCGCTAGAGGCTCTACTGCTAAGCGTTTCTGGACTAGAAGCGCGGAGGATTTACTGGACAGTGTTTGAAGGCAACTTAACAAGCAATTGCTCGGACTGCTGATTGGACTACATGCTGCTGTGACCGCGCCATCGTAGGACACCTGTCGGCCATTTTTTCTTCACCGGAGGAGGGGAGACTGGTAGCGCGGCCAAGGCCGCGGTCGCTGAGGTGACTCCGTCTGCTTGGATACCTGCTCACCGTCTTTCGTCAATAAAGGACAGAGACCTATGAGAGCTGCAGACTGGACCAGCCATTTCATAAGGTACCACACTTTTTATTTTGTTGCTCTGCGGAGTTAAACGGCCATTTTGTTTTAGGCCTCACCGATCCCAAGCTACGCCTCAGGCCTGCAACGTGGGTTTACAATATAGCTCATTTAGCTGCTTGTGTGTGAGTGTTTGTGGATGTGGGCCCACTGAAGTTGTCTATTATTTTGAGTTTGAATATCCCTTTGAGGTGGAATTTTGGATTTATTGATATGCTGTATGCCTATTATATACCTTAAAAATACTTAATAAGAGTTTTCACTCAATAACCCTATTTCCAGTGGTAAGCTTGCTTATTGTCTCTTGAGTGTATTTACTTATCTGCATAAGTGGGTTCATGTTTCATTAGGAGTGCAGTATATAATTAAAGGCGCATTTGAAGGCAGTTATCTAAAAGAAAGAAACTTACCTTTAACATCTGTTATAGAAATTTAAGTGTATTAACAGACAAACCCTGATTGTTATAGGGATAGGTGAGCTACATTTATATTGAGGCAGAATCTGAAAGTGTAGAGTCAAACCGCAACTACCCCCATGGTTTAATAGCAACAAATGAGAAAGCATGTTTTTTTGTAATTTGGGTGAACCAACCCTTTTATTTTTCAACGCGTGGTTTGTGACGTGATGGTGTGATGTGTGTAAAGTGTGTGAGTGGAGAGAGCTTGTAAAAGACTGGAGAGGGGGTTAGCTCTGCTTGTGTGACCTCACCTGTCGTGTCCCTTAGCCTGTGACTGCCCTGCGATGGCGTCCATGATTGCGTCCTGTGAGTACATGCTGATTGGCGTGTTGTACTGGGCGTGAACGATGGTGGCCTTCCCCCCGGGACCCTTCACCTCAATGGGCTTGTGGGTGGACAGGGCCGAGTCTTTCAGTGCTATGGGGTTGAAGCTGGGAGTGTACTCCACACTGTGAGTGTCGGGGTCAAAGGTCAGTGGGTCGGGGCGGAGGTGGGGAGGTTTCAGGTGCAGGAGTGAAGGTGAGAGGTTAACAGATGAGGGGGAGGAGAGGGATGAAATGACAGAGAAAGTACCAAAGTGAAGGGAAGAAACCAGGTCAACATGTAGTAATACAACTGACAGACAGGTGGTACTGTTGCACTGCTCAGTTTTAGCTTTTGGAGACTCAACTACACAGACCAAATATAGCTCTCACTATACTGTAGCTGTGTCCCAGTGCTGTACTATGTAGTGTTTAACTTTCTCCTTCATAAGAACAAACTCTGTGAAGTAAAAACATACATTTTCAAAATTGTAATTGGTCCTTTTTTGGATGATTTTATATCACCACTGCTCTCTTTTCTTTTCTCTTCCTGTCTCATATTCTACAAATTAATCCAATCAAATGGCATTTGGAGCTGTTTGCAAAATACCCTTACACTTAATCATTAGCTCGAGATTCATAGTTAGCAAAACAGTGTCATAGTAGGAGGTGTGTGTTTGGATATCAGCTGGCAAAAAGTCATGGCTAAGGTTTAAATCATTATTTTCTCCCTCATTTTCTGCCACCTGATCGAACAACACCGGTGCAGCCAACATGCTCTACAGCTCTGTATCATTCTCTGTTTAGAGAGTGACTCTTAATCACATTGAAGAATTTGTTTTAAATCTCTTTTGTAATTGTGCCCACACACTTTAGTTTCACTTGGAAAGACGTCATAGACATAGATGTAGTTATTGCTGTTTCATTGTGACTTTAAAGCCACTGCTCTTTTTAAATTTTAGACTTTGATACCCTCTAGTGGTAGCATCAGAAAAGACAGTCACAAACATAAATGCGCTCTGCTACTACTTCACTTCACCACTTCTTCTGCCACCAGTTGGTGCAAAATGGTGAAACATTGTATTTTAATGTCTTATATACAAACTGCTAAAACACAATACGGTGCATAATGGCGTATAAGTGTGTAGGATTAATATTTCATGTGGTACTGGGACACAGCACGTCGACTGAAAATCTGAGGGTTTCTCCATCACGACTTCATGACTTCACTCCAAACGTTTACTTGACTTACCAAACATGCACACAGCTGCAGATTTGAAATGACACACACTGAAAAACACACACACACATACACAGCAGATGATGCTTTACTGACACGCACTACTGTCAAAATGCATTACGGAGGACAAACAAAATGCTGTCGCTCATGCATTTATACACAGTAATATACCGCAAACCCACTCATATTCACAACATGGATATGACAGATAAAGAGGACCAGCAGAGGTGGAAACATAGGTAGATATCACAGAGTATGAGTTCAACATGAAAATGGCTCTTTAAGAAAATGTAGATTTAAAGTATAAGCACTAAAATGTACTCAAGTATCAAGTATAAAGTAGAACATTTCCTTCTGAAAAGTAGAAAATCAATTTACTGAAGTAAAGTAGTGGTGCCTGAAAAAAAGTATTACTTAAGTAGATGTACTTTTATGCTTTCCACTTCTGGGGACCAGATGCTGTTAATAGCAAGTCTTAGATTTTCATCCTTTGAATTATCATGAAAAAACAAATGACCAGCGCACTCAGTTACGTTGAATTGATTAATTCAACTTCACGCACACAAAATCCATGTTGGACACAACCAAAATCACCAATGACAGATCTCTAATGTCTAATCCTCTCATGCACATTAAATACTGCGAAATGTGACGGACGGTACTGACTTTGCAGCTGTGTTTGCGATAACCTGAAACACACCAGAGAGGGACGGACAGACAGAAAGAGAGCGAGAGGGGGAGAGAATGTAATGAATCACCAGAGGTATTTTGGTGATCACAATGGCACCGTGTGTTTGTAGGAAACTATCCAGCCACGGAGCTATGCTGTAATCCCATGTACAGGTTAGAATAGCAGCTGTTTGTCATCAGTGGGATATTTCCCAGCTTCCCCTGCATCATCGGGGGTGACTGACAAGAGCAGAAGCGTCTCAATCACATGACACAGGACGAGGACACATTTAGCACAGAACAGCCACAAATATACATAACTACACAAACACAACACCTGATCCACTTATGTCAGGCCGTTACATATAGACGAATCCGAGCTATGGGCGGAAGTAGACAGGCTGCCATGACGGTGACGGCACCTCTCCTCAAAACTCAGCAATAACGCTACAATTATGCAAAGGTATTTTTTTCTTTTGTGTCCAGCAGGTCATGTTGAACCAGTTATATGTTCATCAGTTTAATAAAATAAAGGTTTTAATCTTCAAAGGTTAAACTAAATTTAGTCCAGGTTTAACAAACAAAACAAACTGAGAAGGAAACAAAATGCAAAAGCCAGAAGCATCTGCACCATGAAATCAATTTAACTTTCATAAATCTCCATTCTTATTAAAACATCATGTATCAGGCTGAGATCTCTCGCTAGTTTGATGCTACATTCAACATATTTCCTTCATGATATTTTTGCTTTTACAGTCTCTTGTGTTTCAGATTTTTCATCAAGTGATGCGTTCGCTCTGATCACAATGTAAACAATCCTGGGGTTTGATTAGCCATAACCCCTTTCAAACTAGTGCGTTAAGACTAAATAACTTCCACAATAACACAAACACTATCCCTGCTTTTACCGTCAGCGTGTTGCAGCTCCACTGCAGTGAAGCTGCAACACATAAATCAGCTGGCGGATTGGTCCATACAGTACGCAGACGGGTTCAGGGTACAGTAGGTTAAGGGGAACGTGCTCGGCAGCAGCCTCACACGTGAAACATCTCCCTGCAGAGAGGAGGGGGAGCGATCTCAGGTTTGAGGCATCCAGGGGATTCAGGATGATGGTGTGTAACCAGAGCGGAACATTTCACGACCATGTACAACAGCTGCTCTCTCCCCTGTGTGTGTGTGTGTGTCAGTGGAATCAGATTCTCCATGTACCCGGTGAGGCGGGGCTTTTGGCATCACGCTGCCGTGATCGTCCTGCGAGCACGTTTCCCGACACCTGATTTGCCGTTGGCCGTTGCCCTCCAGACGGGAAACACATTAGTGAGGACTGATACCTGGATGTGATATGTCAGAGGCCAAGCACATTGTGCCCTTAATTAACATCTACAAGTATTTCCATGACTGAGGCTTCACCCTAACTCATGCCATCCCACTGAGGAGAGTTCCCTCATCTGAGGCCACGACTTAACCCCCACAAACTCCAGTCATTCAACACACAGGACGGTCAGGGTAAAGGCTTTTGGTTTGTGTACTCCAGAAATAACCTGGTTGAAGTCAGGTGACGTGGTATAAAAGAGCGAGAAAAGTCTGTATAAAGTTGAGATGGTTTGAGGAGTCAAACACAGGAGAGTCATGGAGGAGACAGGTGTTCATGTCTGAAACCAAAAGTAAATGTTGACTTCCTTCTAAGTTGTGTATATATATCTAATGTACGTAACTAATGTATTTATTTGAACCCAAACTGTGATTTATTTTTTTTTTACGAAACCTAACCAAGTAGTTTTGATTCCTAAACCTAACCAAACTACAACCGTTTCACAATGTTAACCACATCTTTATTATCAAACTTTATTTTGAAAGTGTAACTGGACGTTGCATATTAATTAATGCTAACTTAGACACAAACCAGATGCTATAGGGGCAACTATAAAAGGTACAAAACGCAAAAAAAAAAAAACAGATTTCAAAATTTTTAATCTGGGGATATTCTATAAGATTCTCATTGTCAGTCTTTGTGTAATCAAAGCCTGAGAGAGTTTAATGTTTCTTAATTACAATGAATATGGGCACTGTAAACTATTTTGAGTCAATGTCACACACATCGCGCTGCAGCTGTAAATACACTGGAGCACCAAGTGTGTATTAATCCGCAGCTGAAAATAGTTCCCAAAAAATATCTTATTCACTCCTGTTTGAGTATTGCTGACTAAAAACTGCACTGCTCATCTGTTTTAGGACATTACTGAGAATAAACATCCTGATTTGTTAAAGCAGCCTAAAACCGCAAAACTTAGTCACCTTCCAAATTTGTAATCTCAAAATTCCAAAATGGATAAAAAGCAATACACAATGGTGACATATCTTGAAGCACCTACACTCATTGTTTCCTATGAAAGCCACCAGTGGTATGTTGTTTTTCTAGTTTGTACTTTTTTTTTTCTTTAGCCTGCAAACAGTCAAATGTACACAGAAAATGTTGGGTATCAACAAAACATGTTGCTTTTGCCTCACGTCGACTCTGCCGGAGCAACAGATCCTCACCTCCCTGTCACCTCGCCTGCAGTTTAAAATTCACTGAAAAAGCTTCACAAGCAAGTCTTTTCCAGGCAAAACAGGATTTAAAACTCTGTTCTGGGCTTTCGCATTTGCAAGAGCTTGAAGGTTAAAAGTCTCAAAGAGGAAAATCTGGGGGCTGAAACAGCAAAAGAGTTCTTTAACAAGATCTTTTTGCAACATCATCTCCCTGGTTTCATTTTAATTTACAGTAAATAAGTCAACACTATTCATAAGAACTGAATGCACCAACAGCTCATTCATATCCTCTGGCCACTGTCCACTTGAATCTCGTTTTATTTTGAACTACCTTTTGGACGGCATGTGAGTCATTTGAATCGTGCGTTGAGGACACCTGACCTTTAGTGTCTCACATCTGCCTGCATTACAGATCATCAAATGACCCCGTGTTCTGATCTCATGCTCTTCTGTTACCTGGAGTCTGGCCAGGTATGTTTGTGTGTACGCTCCAGAAATAGTGCCACGTGTGAGAGGAATGAATGCTGGGAAAGTTCTGAGCATATTTTCTCGTCACGGTCCTGTTAATGTGAGGTTAAAAGGGGACAGTGTGAAGTGCGTTAGCTTCATTCCTCTGGAGTGAAAATCAGTACTTTTGTGACGTCAGCTTGGCGGATGTGCTGGTTTTTGGAGTTAAATCTTCTTCATTCACTGTTACATAACTGGACGATATTTGTCACCTACCCCAGCCACGAAACTCTCTGGGATGCTGCTGACCCCTCTCCTAATTTTCCCTGCATCAGCATCATTTCCCTGACAGTCTCAGGAGAGTAAAGGCCAATTGGGGAATTATACTGCCCCAGCCGGCCTGATGCAGATAAGGCCGATGTTGTGGAGGAGGCGGGAGCTTTGACCGGGGTCGAGAGGAGCTCTGGGTCTTTTTGAGGGACCTGGAAGAGAGGCCTTTTGGAGGGGTTTTTATCCTGGAACATTTCACAGGACACTGGCTGCTCAATTTGACCTTCTTCGACCTCCTCTGCCATTTTGTCTAACTCCTTAAAAAGACAAGAAGAGGTAAAGATAGGTGGAAAGAAAAGAAAGCTTTCAGTGAGAGTAAAGGTATCGGCTTGTTTTATCTCGTTTATCGTTTGCCGACCTCTGACCTCTGCAAAGGGCTCCCTGCAGTTGCACTGTGAATATTTAACACTAGAGGGCAGCAGGACACTGCCTCATGGCACTATTTAAGAATTGTGATTTTGATATTCTCTTAACAGGACAAGAAGACATAACATATATTACAGACATACATACAAACAAGTATGCAGATATACATATTGTGCTGGGATAGCTGGTATTTCTCACGACTGATTTGTTCGTTATTGTTGTGGCTGCGTTTGTACCTTCTGGTGGGGGATGACTGGCATGGGTGAGTCCATCCTGGGAGTTGCTGTGGGAACTGGTGCAGGACGCCTTGATCTGAAGATTGAACAATGAAATATCCCTTTAAAATGTACTGTTAAATCTCGTTTTGTCACTTTTTACTTCTAAAAAAATAAAGGGGAAAAAAAGGAAAAACAACCTCCAACAAATCATAAGCTATGGTAAAATGCTTAGTGATTTTTAATGCTTTGACTTCCTAAATTCCAAAAAAGTCCACAGTGATTTGTCTTTTTCTTGTTCTTTCTGTAAATAATATCCAGTACGTCAAAATTAGTGTGTGCATCATCTGCTTAAGTTTGTGAGGACGGGTTTGTTAGTGTGCTGGTTGTTTACTTCAGCATGGTGAGTGACAGTTTGTTGGTGGCAGACTTGATCTTGTTTTGGGCCTCCAGGTGCGTCATCCCCTCGGTGCTGACCCCGTCGATGGCTGAGATGATGTCGCCCTGGGCCAGGCTGCCGCCCACTGCCTTGCTGCCCGGAGTTATCTATGGAGGGGTCAACAGAGCAGGTCACACAAGGACCACTGACACAGATTCCTGAGGAAACACACGAGCAACTGAAAAACTATCTGCAGTTACGCAAACATATGTTACAGATTGGAGGGATATTTATGAATGCTGAGTTAATTGACATGTGGCTTCCTCTCAGATGTAGCGCCTCACTCCACATAGTTATTTTTGATGTGTGTGTGTGTAGCAGCTCAGCGAATAAGCCTTTTAAAGGTGGAGAGGGAAAAAAAGCTGATGAAGCAAAAATAAACTAATCCATCAGCTCTGCAGATGAAGGGCAGGAGAAAATATCTGGGTTGATCGACAGAGTGGAACCACATTTTATCTAAAAGGCGAATCAGGCTCCACAGCTGCACATATTCTCTCTGGCACTGGAATAAGTAAAAGCAGTGAGATTTCTTGTAACAAAGCCATAAAGTGAACAGGATATAAAGTTCATGAACTGTGGTCTGTACAGTTTGTGCATTGTGGCGAAATGGTTAAAAAGAAGAAACTTTTAAAAAATGCTTTTACTTAATGTGAAATGTTACTTTGCAAAACTTTATTTTCATTTTCAAAAGACATTTTTTAAATTGACCTTCAGCTGAATCCTCACTCTCCCGGCTCTGCTACAAAGCCAGACCTTAACGCTCAGAGAGCAGGTTTCGGTGGACCAGAGGACTGGGGAATACAGTATTGGGTCTAAGCTTACAGGCAACTCGTTAAAGAGTTAAAAATAAGCAATGCTGTTGATGCCTGCCTGGCTTCACTGTGATTGACCCTGCTGAGCCCCCCCCTCCAAACACACACACCCACACACCTGCTACTGACATTCATACAACACTTCCTTGATCTTTTTTCTATCGGTCGTCCTCTCTACTATTCACATTCATATCACCATTTCACACAACATAGCAATCTCTTTTCTGCTTCTTCTTCAGTCACTCACGTCCTTGTTCCTCCTGTCAGCCTTTCTCCCTTTTTCTTCTTCCTTGAATTACAGTTATTATGCCTCTATGTGTAGAAGTGTGTGTGTGTGTGTGTGTAGAACACAAAGTTACAGTAGGTGGCAGGACGGAGAAAATCAAGGTGATATCAGGTGGAGAAAAATTCTTTCTGCACGGCTGCCTCGGTGTAATCAAACACACGTGTAGACGCGGCGCCCGGCCAATCTGTCAAGAGTGTTTTCATATGCATCAAACATGTCGAATATAACAGATGAGAAACAGGAAGTGGGGGTGAAGACTCCTTGAAAATTGGATGTTAATGAAAGAGCAACACTGTCTTGGATTTCTGGAGTTTTCTTTTCCTTCACTCTTTTCAAATATACTCCTTCCCCCATCAATAAGTCAGCTTATCACAGCAACCAATCAGCAGAGAGCTGTTTTCATTTATTTAGTCTCAAAGCAGCAGGTAAATAGATTTAAAGTACACTCACTGAAGCAACGTTTTCTGACTTTTACTCCCACTAATATAGCATAAAATCACAGGACAGGAGGAAAAACACTGGTATGTCACATATCTAATGGTCAGTGCTTCAGCTCGGCTAACAAGACGTAATGAATCTACTGTCTTCATCCCTCTTTCCTTTCTTAGCAAGAGCAGACCGAAATCCAAACCGTCACTGCAGTGCTTTATGTTAACCTGTCAGAGCCCAGTGTGACCACAGGATGAACACAAATCCAATAATACAATGTCACACTGGACGGGGATCAAAGCTCCCCCCTGGCTGCCTAAGACCAGGATCAGAAGACAATAAACCAACACATGTCTGGAGCTGCGAATCAATGTATGGCAGGCTGATCAAGCAGACAGTCAATCAGGAGCTGGAGGACGAGGAGCTGGAGGCGGGAGAACATCCACAACGCTCCTCTCCAGTGAGCTTCACCTCCTCCTCCTCCACCTTCTTCCTCGCCTCTCCTGAACCTATCAACCTCCGCGTGCTCCCTCACAAGCTGCATCCTCGGAGGAGCGGCTCCAAACGGTGAAACCGAAACTGACTGTAAGCGAGGAATAAAGCTTACTAAAGGTAACACAAGCTGCCCATTAGCTTCCTCCCTCTCCTCGCTTCTTTCCTGTCCCATTCCCACCCCTCTCTCTCTCTCCATCCATCCATCCACCTCTCCTCCAGTGCTATTTAAAGGCTACGCTGTAAATACACCCGCAGCCCTCCCAGAGAGAAAGACACGCAGCCGCCCTGCTGCAGAAGTTGAAACAAATTAATCTGCTGTTTGTGGACGGACGCTTCATTTTCCTCAGCTTTTCCTAACGAACTAAACTAATCTTAAATAAACAATAATCCTTAAATTTACTGATGGCTGAGAATGCTTTAATGCTCATAGAAGGAATTTTTAATGTTCGCATCAGAACTTAAATTAATTTAATAAATCATCCTGATGTCTCCTGTCATTTGCAACAGCAGTAACACATCTTTAATTTTGACATGTCGCAGTCAATGTAATGGAGTTTTGTGATTGACATCTCATTTGTAGAGAGATTAAAAATAAGTCAGTTAATCTCAGTATAATCAAAATCTCCCAGCCAGCGTTGATAATTTGACTGTGAGCTGAGCTAAAGAAAACTAATTACACTTTAGTCATGATTAATAGAGCTAATTATGACCACCTCAAATGTGAGTGTGGTTGAGACATTGGAGTTCCAGTGTGATGTAATCAAAGTTCAAGAAAAACTGACAGCGGTAAAAGTTGACTAATGCAGCAGCACCTCAACTCCAGTAAAACTATTCCAGTCTTTCCACTGCTGCTCTATTCTGGAAATCTCTCTGGAGATTACATCTGAGCCTCCCTGTCATCATCACGTACAGCAACATTACATAACCACTGCTCTCTCACACACACACATAAGAGAAATCACACCTGTGCACACACACATATCACACGCATATACAGTGTGCACATGCATGGACGCAGCTGCATGATGTTTGAACGCATAACATGTTACTGTCCAA
The DNA here is from genome assembly GCA_037975185.1 of Centropyge bicolor. Lineage (NCBI taxonomy): Eukaryota > Metazoa > Chordata > Actinopteri > Pomacanthidae > Centropyge > Centropyge bicolor. The sequence goes on along the minus strand of JBBMOC010000031.1, from coordinate 3,083,338 downwards.
CCTGGTGAAAAGGTGATTTTCAGGTGATAGGGATAAAAACTGGCTTTGAGAAATGAAAGTTTTCACATATGACGGACTGTATTTTGAGTCCCATAACAAACCTGCTCCACCTGTTGTCATTTTAGTGTTGAGACTGAACTCAGATGTAACTTACATGTCTGAACTTTTCAACCTGATTTTAGTTTTTACTGACATATAATTTCACCTGCACATCAACGAAATGTTGCTAACTTGCATGTTCAAGCTGGAAAATGTGATAAAAGTGAATCTCTCAAGTCTGTTTACATCATTGTGCATCATGTATGTTGGATAAGTCGTACTTGATCTGTGTAGAAGATGTTTGCATTGTTTTGCCTCAGTTCACTTTTTGTCTGTGTGCCACCTGGTCAATGTCACATTGCTTGCTTACTTATTCTTTTTCTCTAAGTTGCTTGGTCACAACAAATGTGAGGGTGAGGCTGCCCTTACCCTGGAGATGGTGAGGGGCATGTTGAAGTCCTTTCCTCCCTGTAGTCTGAAGCCCCATGGAGCGGGGCCGTTCAGAGTCACTGTGTACGTACTCATCTTCGGTTAAACGTCAACACTCCTCCTGCGAACAACTCCTGCCGGCTGTGGGGTTTCTCCTCCTGCTCGGTGTGCCCTTGCTCTCCGTCCTCCCCTGCTATCCTTTTGTCCCCGGCGGTGGCTTCTCCTCCGTCAGCCCTGGCTTAACTCTCCCCGTCTGCTCCCAGCTCTCAGGACAAACACCCTGGGGTGGTGGTTGGGGTTGGTGGTAGTGGTGGTGGGTGGGTGGGTCAGGTGCTGCACACGCACACGCACACACACAGGCACACACAAATACACACAGATGCACAGAAAGGAGAGTGTGGAACCAAGCCGAGCCACTGTGGGATAAAAGTTCTCCTCAATTGAGCCAAACACAAAAATTCCTACCTTGAAATCAACAATTTGAGAAAGTGCAGAAAAGTAATATTAAGATGGAGAAGAGTTTCTTGCCTGCAGAGTTGCTGAGGGTGAGGGACACACAGCCTAAGAATAGCCGAGGTGAGCAGAGACACAGGGGCCCTGGCCCTTATAAGGCCTGTAACACGAAGCCCCAGAATGCTTCACTGCCGATTCACGTCGCCAATATAGACCCCTCTTACTGCAACACATTCTCCCTCTCTCTTTCTCCCTCTCTCGGTGCTATCAGTTCATGCTGCTCGCACCTTATTATCCGTAATCAGTCCCCGTGCACTGATGTCAGTCGCTTTTCGCTCTCGCAGCCTTTCATTCTGCTCGAGAAAGGAAACAACAAATTACCCAGCGCTGCTTCCCTCCGAACGCCCCCACCACCGAGCTGCCAGGCCTGCGCTCGTGCGTTTGTGGCACGGAGCAATTCAATTAGCAGCCAACCACCGCTGTCATGGTTAAGTTAAAGCAAACAGTAGGTTCTGACTCTTTAATAGGTGGTGACTGATTTTTTTCAATCACGTCCTGATGTTAATGTGATTATTGGTCACACGCACTCACCTTGAAAGTGAGACGTTTGAGCACTGGGCAGAAAGTGAACATGAGCCAATCTATCACCCAAGACAGAGCTTATCAATACCTCAGAGTATAGGTCCATATTGATGGTCTCATAGTGAACACGTTTAGTCCATATCTACTCCTGTATGAGTTGTTGCAATGGGGAAACAATCAAAGATTAAAAAAAAAGACTAATTAGCATTGTCCATTCCTGTTTGTATACCGATGTCGAAACAAACAAACAAGATGCTAATGAGGCTGTTGGTTGATTCTTCCAGTCAGCAGGTGATTAGTGGATCAAGCAATTAGTGAAAAATTAGTGATAAAGGATTAATGATTGTATTTTCCAAAATTACAATAAGTAAGAGGTAGAAAAACACGATTGAGAACAAACGAATCGACATAAAAAGTGTTTTTCGTGCCTGAACGTTCATGAATCACCAAAGTAATCTCACAGATCTCGTTGCCTCTAGGACACATCCCTGTTGGTCTAACATGCACAATTAGCTATTATCGCCGCCGGATTTTATGTGGTGCATAAAGTGAGATGATAGTTTTGCACAGAACATTTATTTTAAGATTAGATGGCTCACGCTGTTAACGCGTGTTTGTGGCTTTTAAATTAATTTTGTGTTTGTAATCAAAGCAAAATCAATATGAAGCACTGTTATTATACTTAACTGTACATCTTCACTGTAAATATGATTTAGTTTCCTTCCTTTAGTACTACTTTTGTGTACTTTGTTCTACTTCATTGTTTGATTCTAATTTAATTCAAATGCTTGAATATTTGTTTATACAACTGCATTTCATTGTACGATCCTTTATTACATGACAATAAAGCTGAACTTCCCTAGATGGAAAATGCATAGTGTTTGACTATGAGTCTACATATACACTGTCTATATGGCTTATTGCTCCTTCTTTCCGCACTTGTGTACATTGCACGATTGCACATGTACACACACACACACACACTGAAGAGTGGCCACCAGAGAGCCTGCAGCCCCCGCTAATGTAATATGACCTCATACAGGTTTCTATGAGATTGGACACGCTGTGAGACGCAGAGGGCAGACAAAGACACAGACAGAGCGAGACATCCGAAGGAAATTGTTCACCAAAATAAAATATCCTCAGACCACAACAAAATTAATGCTGAGGGGTGGAAAAAATGACTTTGCCATGAAAGCAGCAAAACATGTCAGAGCTCGAGGGAAATCCAGCACATAAAACCAAAGCTGTCTCCTCTCTTGTGTCATCTCTTTTCTCCTGTGGTTCTCACAAATACTATTACATTAAGTTAAATCATTTCCCATCTTACCACATATGTAAAGTATATGCAGTTAATTATATTGGTTTCGTTATGGTGTAATGCACATACCATTTTGTCTTTTTTCCAGTGTAACCAGGTACATTTACTCCAGTACTCTAGTTAAGTACAGATTAAAATTCCTTCTACTATATATTAGTATTTCCATCTTATGATACTTTATGCCTTGACTGTGCCACATATCAGAGGGAGATATTGTGCTTTGTACTGTACTGCAGTTATCTGACAGCTCTGCAGGTTTAGATTGTACATACAAAGCATATGATGAGCTGATAAAATATGATGCATGGTTATAGATTAGAACTAACGGTATATAAGAGTAGTTACTGTAAAATTACTGTGTAATAACAACGCAATAACATCTAATAATATAATTGCAGAATGAGTACTTTTACTTTTTGCACTTTAAATTTTGCTCATATTATATACTTTTATTCAATTGACATTTATAACCCAGAACCTTTACTTGTAATTGAGTATTTTTGTATCGCAGTATTAGTACTTTTTATCTTACTATTTGAATACCTCCTCCACCATCCCTTTTTCCCTGCAAATCTATAATTAAAACTAAATGTTGTAGAAAATCCTCTTTCCAAAAAGATTTTATTTTGGATGAAGGATTTGCAATGAAAGTAATGATATTCATATTAATAGCTTTATTGAAACTTTGAGAGTGAGACAATATGCGGATGTTAAATCAATGCAAATCAAGTACCAACTCTCACCTCTGCAGGGCGCCACAGATCTGCAGGGAGGCCAAACAGGTCAAACAGCATGCAGGGTAAATGTCTGTCATATTTGCTGCCTGACATGTTGGACTGATGTGACTTATGCTGATGTCACTCCAGCTGTTATCTGCTGAGCTGAATGGATCTTTCCCATTCAGAAAACTGAGCTAATGATTTATGAGAATATTGGTCAACACTGATGGATAGATGACGCATTAGGAGCTGCAGTAACCACAGTGATTATGGTGCTGCACATGAATGTCTGCGTGTGAATTTATATGTGTAATCAAAACAACGGAAATAATGACATCATTAATCAATAAACGGGTCAGCAGAAACTTAATCTGCAGCAGTTTAGATCATCAATTTAAGTCATTTTTAAGGAAAAATGACAAATTAAATATGATTGAAATATGAATTTTTGCTGTTTTTCTTTGTTTTCTACAGTAATAAATGTAAGTTCTGGATGGTTGGATGGGCAAAATAAACAATTTGGCAATGTCACCTTTATTCTTATGCCACAAAGACATGGAGATTTAGCATTTTTATTTAGAAAAATAAATAATAACACAAAAACATTTCGTACAAAGAGAACAAAATCAACATGTAACCGTCACTTCAGAAAACATCACTTAATTAGAGGAAGGATTTAAATTTCATATATATATAATATTATATATTTGTTTTGTCATAATGCCTTTACTTTAGCCATATGTCATTCTGTACATTCACCGATGGGCACTGCAGAACAAATGAGCAACAGTGGGAACGCATCTAACTAAAATTTTAAGCTTTCAATTTGTTCATCATGTAACAAAATTCAACATGTGACCAGAGCAGTTTTTACAATCATAGTCAAGGATGCAGCAGAAATCTCAGAGGAAACTGTAATGTACAGAAGTAGAGAGCAAAAGCTTTGGACATGTGACGATCAGTGAAATGGATGAGGCGGTTCTGTGCGTTTTGTCTGGTGATGATCCTGAAACCACACTCTTACTGTATAACAGTAGGTCGTGTAGCAGTGTCTCCTATGAGTTAATAGTAGATATTACAGTTTAATATAGCATCAAGAGGAATGCACAGTACAGTACTGAGTCCTGCTCTTCAGTGCGGACACACAGACTCACTCTCGAACTACACAGTGTTGGTTGATGTACTATGGTGTTGTGACACGTTTGTGACCTGATTTGTCAGATCTGTGGTACTTCATGTCACCAGAAATGGAAAAATCAATGGCAAAGAGCCCAAAGGGAAACAAAACTGACTGTGTCCTCTCCGGTTCGGTGGCATGTGTGTGGATGTGCGTCTCATTACCCAGCGTGGAAGTAAATCCCCTCCTATTAAAACTGCATGAATGTGTTTCTGGCCACTAGAGAGCAGACAGAATGGAGGGAGCTTCTCTGAGCTAAATGGAGTGAATTTAAATGAATTTATGATGCTTTCATTTTAGAATCAGTTATGAAGCAGCAGCATTGCAGGAGGTCTTTTCTTTTTTTTTCTCTATTTTTTTTTTTTTTTTTTTTTTTTTAATTTTAATTAAATGCACCACCCCAGAAAATTTCACTCATTTTCATCGGACTTCCACACGGACTATTTCTCCAACAATAAATACAAAAAACACACAAAAAAGAAGAAGGAAATTTCCAAGGTCAAAAATCTATATGTGTCGGCCTGAATACATTTAATACTTGGAAAACACAGGTGCTAAAAAAAGCATATTAAGCTTACTTACATATCGAGTAGAGACAGATGAAGTTCTCTTTCTAACCGCCAGTTAAATGAGACCACTTGAGTTCTGATTTCATCCACCAGCTCCTGAGAAAAATTTCTGCCTCTCTTTGAGTTGTAAGTGTGTGACCTTCTGACATCTCACGATGTGTCGGTGCAGGTAACATGCCAACTTTTGGTGGGAGCTGCTCACAGTTTTGTAATAAGCAACATGGTTTTAGTTTTGAGAACCAAAACAAAAAAGCATAAAGTGGCTTAAATCTGCATATATTTGCAAAGTATGGTGTTGATTCGCATGTGGGGTTGGCCTGCTGTCAGAAGTACTAGTAGCAGTATTAAGATATTCTCACTTCCTCATTTATAGTAGAAAAGAGAAAAACACAGACAATAGAAAGACTGAGTTGGGCATTGGTTCTGATTTGGAGATTTCACATTGGTTTGGGCCGACTGCGCTTCTGTCTGTATCGCACGTTACGTATGCATCGACACATACTGTGTTTAATATGGCTCATAAACACTGTGCAAAAATAATTTCTGTATGTGCCCAGTTATAGCAGTGCTATAGCATCAGCAAATGGTCAAAAAGAGTGAACATTCAACTGCTGTATGGCAAAATAAAGAAGACTTATATTTTACCTCAAACCCAAAACAAATAAGAAAATGCTTTGTCATTTATGATTCTTCTAATTAAATATTACCACAGAATCTCAACCAAGAATATGACCCAGTTCCAAAAACGTTGGGACGCAGAACGAATGCAGTCATTTGCAAACTGTTTTTCAACAGTTTTACAAAGTCTTCCCGAGCTCATGTATTAATCTCCTTTATACAATCATGTGTTCATAGAGTATTGAACCTCTCTGAGCCTCCCAGGATGAACCTTTCATACCCGATCATGATCCTATCACCTGTTACCAATGAACCTAACAACTTTCAGTCTTTTGTTGCTTCTGTCCCAACTTGTCTGAAACATGTTGCTACCATCAAATTCAGAATGAGCAGATATTTACAAAAATCAATGAAGTTGATGAGATGAAATATTAAATATATTATCTTCATACTGTTTTCAGTTTGTGTCAAAAGGGATCAGCAAACTACCACATTCTGTTTTATTCATGTTTTACAGAGTGTCCCAACTTTTTAGGAATCTGGGTCGTAAATAAAAATCTGTTTGATACCCAACCCTGGAGAGAGAGAACTTTTCACATTGTGTTTTTTAAGGCTAATTTGTTGCCTCTGGCTCCGAGGTAAACCATCTTCAACCACCAGGATATGTCAGAAAAGATAAAACACATACAAGTGTGCAAATAGGCACACGTGTATTTAAATGTACTGTGCACTCACGCTCACATACTCACATTCTGTTGTGCAAAAAAAAAAAAAAAAGATAAAATAAAAGCATGCCATTGAGTTACCGTAACTAGTACACAGCATGCTGGTACAGAAAAGTCCCATGGAGGGAAATACTGAAACACGCACACACACTCTCACACACATACTTTTACACACAGTTGTTGAACTTTTGTCCAGATGCTGATGGTAACACTGTTGTCTCCAGCCTGGCGATATCAATATCAAGGGGCTCTTTGGCGACCGGGCTGTAGGTTTTAGTTGATTTGAGGCTGCCATGGTAACCAGGGGGGCTATGCAATATAGACGGGCTGGATATGGAGGTGACAATGACGGATGACGTCTTACGCGCAGTCCTTGGCCCCGACTCCTCCATCACGTTCTCCAGCTGTGTAGGCAGAGGGAGGAAGAGACAGAGATGTTCAGGCATTGTGACGGAGACTCGCCGTGTCTAACGTGAGGAGGCGGCTGAATGCGAAAGAAAAGCGCAGAGAGGTGGAGGTTAAAGGAGCGAATGATGCATTAGGGACGGTCGCTGGGATTTGGATCAATGCAGCTCTCGTCCACTTAACCTGCCAGAGCAAGACACTCACAGCTGATCAAAGGCATTGATTGGTTGGATTGATGAATGGCTCTCCCACAGTGCCCATGATGGAGTGGGACTGTATCGCATGGTTAACCTCCGAGATCAAGGTGCCACGCCATCGTTCCAACGACCCATTACAGCAATTGCCCGTGTTATTTTTTTCAGTCCATGCATATTTCTCAAAGAACTCAGATCCTGACTTTTTTTTTCTCTCACCTTGATCATCTAACCCTAACCAAGCACCGGCACTGGTCAATCATAGGGACATTGGATGACTATTTTTCTGACGATGCAGGTTTTAGAATAAATCAATATCTCTGCATTAGAAGAGCAAAGTGCTTTAACTGAGCCAATTTAAGATCTTTTTCTAAAGGACAATTCTGTTTGATTACAGCTTAGGTCTGGTTTTTGTAGTTTTGGCCAAACAGCAAATCAGTAAAAATTTGACTGTACTGACCATAGTAAAGGAGTTCAATGACAGCAATGAGGCAATATTACCAAGACTTTGGAAGTACTCATTTTAAGTTTTATCTTCAAATGAAGTGGTTGTAGCTAGTGTCTGATTACTTGTGTTTTTTGCTCTGTCCGACTTTATTACCGTTGTGTTCTCATATCTCTCTTTGGGCGAGTACAATTTTATCACAATATGTGAACAAAGATACAATAATGTTAGCTAAGCAAAACGAGACTTAAGTTGTAAAAACCTGGTATTATCCTTTAGGACTGACTTTGACACACACATAAATCAGCCCAATTGTCCAGGTATAGAGATTCTGGATTTTATCTCAAATTTTTGGTGTTCTGAAGCTAATTTGGGTTCGTTCTTAAGATAATATTATTTTTATTTCTGTGGAGCAGTCAGTCAGGCGATACTGTCTCTTGGGAACACTCACACATTTTTCATCATTCATTTCCATTGACAACGGAGGGTCTGTGAAAGCATGAACAGAGGTTGAAGCTCTGATGCCTTTGATTAATTCTGACGTCAGTGCAGATGGAAATGAGTGAAGTTGAACAGAAAGGACAGTATGGTTGATTGGATTGACTAGAATGAGCAGGGGGTGGGGAAAGGAAGGACTAAAGAGATATGCCAACCATTTCCTCGTCCAGCTGCATAGTCAGAGTTGTTTTCATCAATCTGTTTTAAATGTGGCAGAATCATTGAGCAGTGTTGTAGAATGGGTGACATGCCCCTTTAAATAGCCTTTAAACACAAATGACTAAAACACCTGGGCAGGACAGATGGAAAAGGTTAAGGCTGGTGTGTTTTTATTCTAAACAAATCCCCTGAAAAGACCAAAGCAAAGAAGGAAAGTATTTATTAGCGAGGTTTCCGTCCCAATGAAGTACAAATTTGAACCAAATTAAGGGTAAATTGACGAAGGAATATGCAAATTAATGCATGTTTCTAGTTGAAGATGTATTTGAAAAAGTCAAACCTCAAACAGTGAAAAACAAAGTAGACAACAATGAATCTATGTTTATGTCAATTGTTAATCGCTCCATAAAAATCTAATGTTTTCATACAATGAATATGATTTTCCATGGGATTTGTTAATTTTCTTGCTACAAAAACAAATAGACGCCAAATCGCCTGCACAGAGCAAGAGATGGGCGATCGACGGACTCTTACAGCAGCAGGCAGATGACTGGTTGTCTGCAGACTGATGTCCGACATGGAGATGTCTTCAGGCTCTGTCAGAGTCTGAACAGTACGCACATGAACACAGACATTTAGTGTTAGTTATAGTCAATCTTTTATGCTATCTGAGCCTTCAGGTCACACTGTTACTAAATACGAAATTGTGATTTGTACACGGACCTTCAGATAAAGGAGCACCTCTCTCGGAAAGTATGTCATGTTGTTTCCACCTAAATTTCACAGCTTATAACAGTCACATGTGCCAACAGGAACAGGATTAGCATTTGCAATTTGCATTTGCAAAAAATGGGGGCACCTGGAAATTCATCGTTGCCCTAGAATTTTGTTTTAAATGACAAGTTTTTTGATCCAGACCGCCAACAATTATGTGTTATTTCAAGCTTACTCCCCCATTTTAAAACATAATCAGGCGCCCATGGTCCGGCACATAACTCCTATATAAACCTAACATTTGATTGAAAGAGAGATTGGACGGAGCTGGTTCTTTCTTTCTGTTTCCAGTTTTTATGCTAAGCTTCATATTTAGCATACAGAGATGAGAGTGGTATCAACCTTCTCATTTAATTCTTTGCTGAAAGGCAATAAATGTATTTCCCCAAACTTATTTCAGTGTAAAAGTATCAGGTTTTGAAAGTACTTCAGAATTACCCCTGAGGTACAAAATTTTGTTTCTGCAAAAATAAAAAAAAATATTGTAATAAAAATACCAAATTACCAATTTCAAACAGAATTATGTCAGTATGTGTGCAAAGTGCATTTCTTCTCTTTGATTTTAAACCGCTGGTTGAAAATAACATTGTATGCAAGAGGAGGTAAACACGACTCTAGACAAAAGTAAAAGTATATTCCTCTGCGCAGAGATGGAGGCAGATGGAAAGACTCCTAGACAATCAACCATCGTCGACTGCCAACAAGTGCAGTACTTTGAAACATGGGACTGCATCATGCAGGCTGTGGATTAAGACTGAAACACCCAGATTATTGGATTAGTCTTTGGACCCTCTGTAATGGAGTCCTCAGTGAACCTGACCTGCATGGCAGTACGCTTGTATGTGTGTGTTCGCTTATGTGCGTACATGTGGGTTACTTGGTTTTTTTTTTCTGGAAACTAAGATGATTACAGAGAGACGGAAATGCTCCATATATCGACTGCCCCACATAAAATGACCTGTCACCTTCCTGACAGCACGATTACATTTCAAGCAAATGTTAATGTATGTTTTTCCATCCTTTTTATGCTTATTCACAGATGAAAGCAAGCCTTCAGTGTTTGGCCTTAACTAACACTATACTTTAAATATCCTTAGAAGTCCTGAGTCAAGGACACTGTTTCACTTTTTGACTCTTGAAGATCAAAATGCCTTTGTCAGTCTTGACTGACTGGTTCGGAGTCAAAGGCATTTAACCTCTGTAGGGTTGTTCACTCCTTGAGAGATGTCAGATGTGGGTCATTAGTCCACCTGGCTGTCATGTGATGGCCATTAGATTCACATGAGTATAGGTGTGAGTGGATCACTAGAAGGCGGGGTCGTCATAGAGACTCTATATTGTTTAAATATGGAGATCACAACGCAGTGATATTTTCATTTCCAGTCCCTCCTGGGTTCCTCCAGTTCCTCCTGGTCACATTAAAAGTGAAGGAAATATTCGTGCAAAGAATGAAAAAAGAGACCTAGAAAGAGAACTTCAAACCATGACTCCTTTCTCAAGAAGTAGATGTGAATGTCGGATCGACCTTTTTGGTAAGTTTCAGAAATTGTTGAATACAGACCCACCAAATCCAGTGTCAGAAAGCTGTGGTGGGAGGGGGTTTCTGGGGCTATTCGACCACCTGACAAGCAGTTCTGATGGAGTGGTCGGACAACAGAGCAAGAACAACCCGACCCACAGTCAGAACTAAAGAAGCCCTTTGAACTCTGGGCTTATTATATATGTATTGTAAAAATCTGAATTTTCCATTCAGTGGAAATGGTGCTTCGTTTCTCTGTCTTTGTAGTTTAGAGCGTTAACTCCAAAACAACAAATGCCAAGTGACACTGAAACAATGGGATCACAAAATCAAACCACACAGTTACAGGGAACCAAAGCAATATGATCATATCTCATTATACAATAAGGAATTCTGTTCATAAACAAGAAGAGCCTGGAGAGCTCCAACTAAAAACCTCACAGAATTACTTGCCATGCACTCCAGAACATAAACATGATGTCTATTGGACTGAGAGGACTCCAAAACAATATGAGCTCACGTCTCAATTTTAGGAGGATCGAGATCAGTTTTGACGTGATGCCAAAACAGGAAAAAGAACCTCCCATCATAACCACCGTAAAGGTAATGTGGGAAAAGTTAAACTGAGCCCTGCATGACACACTATCTCAGTCTGACCTATGTGACACTTAAAGTAATACAAATACAAATGCGTGACTTTCAGATTGTATAAATGTTCAGTTGCAAGAAACAGTATGTTGAGAAAAACCAGGCCCCAGTACTCACTGTGATCTGCGAGAGGAGACATATGGCCGGGTCAGTGGGGTTGTGGGCGGCAGTTCTCTCAAACTCTCCTGTGTTGTGACTTCTCACCTTTGACCTCTGGCTGGTATGGCGCACCTGTTTGACATCACCGGACAACTGACGACTGACAGGCGTCCGAGACGAGCAGTCCTCCTCCGTGTCGGAGAAGCGGGCCTGAGACAACGCACGGACGACATCACAGACACACGAGACTAAAATCATCAACTCGTAACTCAAAGCATTTGCCGTAGGAAGCGTAAGACAGAGACATACCATATCTATTTATGAGATACACTCACTGATTCGCTCTCAGACAGGGAGGAGTTGCGGGGCTTGCCAAGGCCTTTGCTCTCTGATTGACTGGTGAGGGTTGATCGGCGGGTGGACTGGAAACTGCTGCTGCTGAAACGATCTCTGCCAGTAACACACAGCAGTACCCCGAGGTAGGGAATGTACCTGCTGAGTGCTGACCTGAGAGACAGAAATATTGAAATCCATAATGGAACTAATTTTATTATAAGATAGTGAAGTGTGGGGCCCTCTGACATACCTGGATGCTGAGCTGCATTAGACCAATGTCATCTTTTAATTGGGATTTTAAAAATAGCAATCCATTTTCTATCAACACGTTAAAGCCGTTGACCCCAGCAGGGACATTAGATAGCTCTGTGTTGCCAAGAGGAGAAAACTGAGGAAAGTCTCCTCATATAGTTTATAGCTGTGCATTACGGGGTTGAGGCACAGCTACTGAGCCACTTAGACGCCATACGAGCTGCAGACTACCGCGCAGCCGATGTGCACCTTCTCTAAAATTTAATTACATGTTGTGTAGTAGTGCATGTCTGTGAATTGTATGTTGTATTCAGAACTGATAAGCAGTGCAGAGTCAAGACAAATGTCTCCACAGGGGCATTAAAGTATATTTATTTCTATTCTATGTCTGGGTAATAAAAGCTACAGAGACCACAAATGTGATCAGTCACATGGACTGTTGTGTTTTTTCCTACACGTTTCCCAGATTGGATGAAGCTGACATGAAGCAAGTTGAAGAATATCTGCTGCACATTAAAGCCTTTTTCATTCGTCACACTCGATCTCAAAGTGAATGAATGATATAAACACGACGACTGCACAGCACTAGTAGGGGAATGTTATTTACATTGTTGCTCAAGATCAGACGTGATACAGCCTCATCACATACAGTACAGCCATCTTGTGTAGCCCTCACACAACCTGGGCTGAACAAGTTATACTTGATAATTATAAGTAATTATAAGAAAAATAAAAGCTTAACAACCAGTTTAAGAAGCTGGTTTAAGAAGAAACCATGGCTAACACGTAGCACTTCAATATTTTACAGATTGAAGACGTAAATGCATCCCGTACTAGCCGAGCAGTTGAAAGAGCAGAGGAAAACAAACCCAGAAGTTTTCTTGCAAAAGACACTGTTTGATTGCAGCAAAGCTTATTGATTGTTCACTCTTCCCCGAGTGCCTTGAGTCTTTCCCCTAAACACAGCTTGAGTGCAGTAAAGGCATTTTATGGCAGATCGTGAACCAGGAACGCTTGAAAGCCCTGTCATGACATTTACAGCTGGGGAGATTTAAACACGTCAAAGTTATTTTTATAATAGTGCTCATGTGATGTAAGTAAAGATTACGATCATGTGATTGGTATGCTTGATAGATGTTCCCCAGTTGTATCAGCTGAGATATTGTAAAGTACAGAAAGGAATGCAAAAGCTACTCTTAATTATTCCTTCAATATTGCTCTACATCAAAAAGTCATTCTACAGTGAACTGTTGCTTTATAATCATAATATAATATAAATATATAAGGAATGCCAATTGAGGCATTGGGGTGTATGAGGAGTAAAACTTAACTTTTAAAAGGCATCCACGCTGTGTGTGCTTGGTAACACTGCATTTTATTGGACCTGTAATTTTATGGTAAGTAGGAGATCATTAGCAAGTAATTGAAATTACCCTAAATAAGATGTATTAAAAGTAACTCAACATCATTTAATAATTAAAGACTGTCACCTGCGTATTGACCTGAGTGCGGCAGGGTAATGGTCTGAAATGATGGTCTGAGAACATTGCATGTGACCCAACACCAAACAAACTGTGAAAGTAAAATCTTGAGTCTCCAATAAAAGACTGGGTAAATTGTAAATTCAATTATTTCCAGACCATGAATTGACCCTGCCATTAATGAGAGTGTTCATCCTACCTGTATTTGGGATGCGTTATGGCATATATGATGGGGTTGTAGATAGCAGATGCTTTGGCGATCACAGCAGGAACAGAGTTCATATACGGCGTCAACATGTCAGCGTACCTGAGAGAGGCGGGAGAGCAGGGACAGATGTTGACAAGAGGACAAAAAACGAGAGAAGGAAATGAGACACGTTCATGTGACCAGGGCAGAGGTGGGTGTGTTCCCTAGTGCAGGATGAATGTCGAGACACGGGAGCGGGACACATAGCAATATTCTCTGATTTCTGACTTTGCGCCGCAGTAGTAGGTGCGGCGTCCAGAATAAACTGCCCTGCACTCCATAAATAACAGCTCATTGCTCCAGTTAAGGCTGTCTGATGACCTGACCCCGACAACTACATCACACTAAGGGAACAATGATATCATGTCATAAGAAGGTAAATTTAAAAAGGTGTATTTATTCCCTTACCTTTAGATAGCTTTGGTTTTATTTAGCCAAGTTTTAATATATTTGTCTGCATAATCTACAAACATGATTGTGAGCAGTTTTCATTTCCACTTTCTACCAGTTAAATTACCCTTATGAAAACAATGGGATGACTGATGATTCTAAATAGACATGCTGCAGTTGAACTTTTTACATTTACACGAAAAAAAATCCACTTAAGGGCAACAGAAACAAGCTCTAAACACAAGGCTGACATAATATTACAGAATGAAGTTGATATGCTGAACTTGCATTTTTACACTCCAATGATCACATTCTGTTATATTTATGTTCTACGCAGCGTCGCAGCTGTTTTGGAATTGGGGTTGTATATGATTACTATGATGGGGAGTACCCGCTCCCAGAATCCTCACAGCTGTTCGGATGCTATGAGAGCTCCCATAAACAGCCAAGACTTTTACTGCCCAGTCTAAACATTTATATAACCCTTTGCTTTAAATGTGTCTGAATCAGGATAAATGTCCCACCTTCCAGGCAGCAAGTGGTTTGAGTTCATGCCAGTGTAACGACTGACTGCAGGTAATCCTTCAAGGTACATTCAGATTGAACGCAAAGTAAATGTCCGTCTTGCTTTAGAAAGAAAAGTTGTTGGCAAAGTACACACACATACACACCTACCCAGCAAACGCAGTGAGGGCTGCACAGGAGTAAGGGGCCCAGGAGATGACAAATAGCAGGATGACGATGAGTGCGATCTTGGCCATCTTCCATTCACTCTTCATCTTATGGAACCTCTTTGCAGAGTCTCTTGTTCCCTCACAATTGATCTTTGTTATCGCTCTGCCACACACATACACATAGTTATGAAGCCTCTGTATGTAATTTAAGATTCAATTCAAGATGTTTTTTCCCTAGAGGGCTTTTATCGTATTTTTGTTTAAAGTTGATTTATTTTGACAGCCACACTAATTGACTCCGACAAAAGACACAATTTTCTAATCACCTACATTGCCAGTGCTACCTGCCTAGGCAGAATTAGCGTTCAGGTTGAGTGAGACATCAGCGGAAATCGATAGAAAAATCCAGACACATTGTTAATCAGCGGGAAATCGGTATCAACACTAACAGCGTATGCGTTCGTGTACCTACCGCGTTGTCTGTCGAATGGCTCTGAAGATGCAGCAGTAGCTGAAGATGATGATGGAGAGAGGGATGAAGAAGACGAAGGTGAAGAGCAGCATGGTGTAGGAGCGGACAGAGGGGGTGAACGTCATGTAGTCCCAGGAACAAGACGTCATCAGACCCTCTGGGACATAGGCACCTGTGGGAGAACACGCACACTTTAGTGGCCTCTTCCGACGCCGTGAAGTCTGACGTTTCCTACTTCTCTGTCTGTTTCTTTATTGTATACCTTGCTGCTTCTTCCCTATCTGAAAGACATTGAACTACTCACATCTGTAATAGGAGCGCATCCATCCTACTGTTCTCCAAGCATGCGGTTTCGAGAACAATAATTTTCAAGTAGAGTTGAATTTTACATTCTGCCACATTCCAGTTGTCAGGCTTTGGTAGACTGCAACTCTATACACCTCTTGGTTGTGTTTTCACCTTTATATTACCTTTATGTAATTTATCCTTGTTTGCTTTCTTGCCAAGAGTAAGAAGAGAAGATTGATACCATTCTCACGTTCTTCAAATGATGATTGAATGATCAGCCGGGAGACGGTTAGCTTAGCTTAGCATAAAGTCTGGCCCCCCTGGCCTCTATTAGAGACCCAGTTTTTATTTGAGTGATTATTTGAGGAAATACAGTTCACAAATTCATGCAAGTATTCTCTTATATGTATATGTAACACCACCTGTCACACTCAGGCTTTAATATATGACTGCAGGGCCTAAGTGACCCATGTGTATGAGCCATCAGATAAAGCAGTTGGAGCTCCTTCTGATTCTTTCTGCTGTGAAAACAAACAGTCGTAGTGTTTGGTATGCACACCACAGGCTTCTTCTATATTGGTCTGCATCCTTCACTTCACAGAAAGTCAACAAAGAAAGGACACACACACACATAAAGACACCACTTTGTCTTCACTTACACATGAGAACCCAACTACACATAACGATTTCTAAATATCGTATAGCAGCAGACTTTGTAAAACACTCTCCCTTTTCTCCAGACATGGAAGGAAGCCATAAGTCACTTTTATTACATGTTGTGTTAAGTTGTTGTGGCAGCAGGGGCTCCAAACCACAAGAGGATTTGTAATGGAAAACAGCTCCAGCAACATAGTAGATGCAGGGTGACAGAGCTTCAACAAGAGCTACCATTATGTGTCCAAAAGCCTAGCAGTATTTGTTTTGAATAAATATACTTCTGGTCCAATCTGTCTATTCAGTGGAAGTGGAAGCAAAAGCATCCTTCATGTAAAGAACAAATGGGAAGCTCATGGTATTATTGGCTGTCAACAAGAATACAATACATTATGCAAACAGAGCCAATGGAATGGCTAAAAACTATTCACAAGAAAATCGTAAAAATACACACATTTTGACAATATCTGTCACAAAACACATGCAAGGAATATATTCACATACAGTTTGCCTTAATGGTCTATGTACTTGTGTGTACTGTATCTAATATTATATTATACACACTGGAGTCTACTGAGATTGTACAGCCCATATATGGACAACAGGTTTGGCATCTCGGGGTCAGTTTTAAACTAGTTTGATTCATAATACTTCAAAACAGGCCCTATACTTTTGTTACTGGGGATTCAACTTTGTCAAAAGTTCCTTTGGCCCGTGGAGGTCCCCAGGGCTCTGTGATCAGTCCTTTCCTGTTCCCTGTCCACATGCCACATGGACACGACACTGGTGAATTCTTATGCAACAGACACTCAGTTGTCTCCAGCAACTCGACAGCCTTCACGAGGGTCTAAATCATACACAATTTAGTGCATACCTATCTCGGCACAGGTTGTACTGGTAAAATGAACTGTTGTTAAAGTAGGTCCAAGGAATTTAATCACCACCTCTGTGGCGTCTGGCAGGCTCATATTAGGTAAGAAGATCCTCAGTCAATAAACTTGACAAATGACAACCAGTGACCATGGCAGCAGTTTGAGTTCAGTGTGATGGTGAGAAAGTAGAACAAAGTTTTGCTAAACTAATAGATGCTCAGTTCTTCATACCAACATAAAGCCTTTTTGGGAACACATAAAACAACGGGAAAACAGCCAGCAGGATACAACCTCATCATCAATTATTGTTGGGCTGTTGTAATGTCAGCTACAGGTAAATATGAGCTGATCTGTCTTCTGAGAACTGAGTTTTTTATTTAATGTATTTGGCATGTCGACAAAAGGCAAAGTCGGATCTATGTGACATTGTAGTACAACTTTCAGCAGGAATTTAACACGCTGACACAAATAAAAACAGCCAGAGAGAAGTTCTAAGACAGAGCTCGACCAACTAAATCCCTCAGAGAAATCACACTGATCAATAATGACTCAGTTTCCAGGTCTCAGTTGTACTCACTCCAGCCAAAGAAGGGGGGCAGGCTCCAGCCCATGGAGTAGACCCAGGCAGCAGCCACAATGCTCAGGGCTTTCCTGCGAGACATCACCCCCAGGGAGGCCAGAGGCCTGGTGATCACCACGTACCGGTCCACTGCAATCACCATTAGTGTCATCATACTGCAGATACCAAACAGCGCTCCGCAGAAGGCATATAACTCACAACCTGGAGGAGGCGAGGGAGGGAGAAAGAAGTCGTGGAGAATAAGGACAAATATGTTTACTGAGTGTAGCCATCAGGATAAATGCATTTTCTGGCAGTAGATCCTGCAACTCTTGAACAACAGCTGGAAACATAGGTGTAGATTTCAAGGGGGGGGGGGGGACATGTCCTCCTCAATATTGAGAACATGTGCATTTGCCCCCCCAGTAAAAACATGAAAACAGCGACTTTTGCTTTGATGAACCACTAGTATGGGACTCACAGACACAACAATGGCTCCAGGTTAGTACGTTGAAGCAGTATGCAACCTCAAAAGCAGTGGTTGCATAAAATGGAAACAAGAAAAAGCATTAATGCAAGGTTGAAAACTATGGAGAAGCCAGACGGGGAAAGGAAGATGATGTCTGATGTCAGGGCATTTTGTCAAAAAGTCTCAAAACCAAAGTTTCACATTCCCTTTCAGCACAATCATTTTAGTCAATGCACAGTTTTAAGAATCCTGTTTTGCTGATTATGGGACCTGTAAGATTAATCCTTTATGTTAAAAATGTGAGTTCATGTTTGTTTGACTGTTTAAACTGAAAGGCTTCAACAAGGTCTCATTCTCTAAAAGATTTGATCAAGGCTTTAATCAGTTATGACCAAAATGTGTTGTATTCTTCATTTCAGTCAGGTTCAGTAACAGGATTTTTCTCCAAAACACAGACATGTGGGATAAACATGCATAACATTTTGAACATGAGCAGAAACACAGAAACCCCTGAAAAAAACATTGATGTGAATAGGTGCATATCTGCCATAAATTGATGCAGAAAAGGCACAAATTCTTTAGCCGTGCTGACAACAGAGCTTGACAATGTTGAACACTTTGGTCCTTTTTTTGTGGTGTGAAGTTATGCATCAGTCATTTTCTAGCACACTTCCTGCATACTAACTTATATTTGTAAACATCATGCGCAGCAATTTCAGACCTCTGAGATATCAGCCAAGGTTGTTATGAGACTTGATAGGATTCTCCAAATTGCATTTCTAACACTATTAATGTTGAGCTTGATTACAAAATCATTTTCAATTATATTTTTTTCCTTTTGCATCTTGCATTTGCAGCAAACGGGGATGGTCGAGAAAGCCTCATATGTACAAACAGCATACAATATTAGTGTTTGAATATGTAAATATTAAATATAGTGTTTAAATATTCAATACGTGTTCAACATAGGCCTATATAGCTCATCAACCTAAACTATTATGCTGACATAGTGTGCATGGTTTCATTGAGAGATTACCACAGCGTTATTGGCTTCTAACATGTCTCCTTATGTTCTGAAGGGCTTTTCTCTATAGAGTCTGTCGTTATGCTGAATGTATTTTTAATGCATGAAGAAATCTGTTGCACTCATTCATGCACACTTGCCGATGTGTGTAAGCCAACACACACACACACACACACACACACACACACACGGACACAATATACACTGACAAAATACAAACACTCAATCATCACTTTATCAGCTGCTGTCCCTCCAGGCCCTGAGAGTGTGATTACTGCCGGCCTGTCACACATCATGAAATCACGGCGCAGTTGTCACATCCAAGCGCAATACAAAATCTCAAATGTGTCGCCTGCGTTAAGGAAATCAAACAAAACACCACTCAAGCTTTTTAATATCACAGCGCCTGTACGTTTGTCGCCCTGACTGTCTTACTGTGTTCGACAGCCTTTGTCAACTCGCTGAAGCTAATGAAGTCCAGATTGGTTCCCAAGGAGCAGCAGATGTTGTCGAGAGAGGAACAGTAATTAAAAAGTCCTGGGGCGTTTTGTCTAACGGCAAAGTTCAGCACATTGTGGTCAAGTCAACATAGTAAGAATATGTAAAACATCTCAGAAGAGGAAAGGTCATTTAATAAGGTCCCACAATGAGTTGTTAGGATGGATTTTTTTTCCGGAAGCATTGTATTACATCAACTTGAAATGTTAGTTAATAATTTTTAGGCTTGGCTGGTGGAAAAGTTGGAAGATAGAAACCGACTGAATCATGATATATAATAAGAAGTGTGTGACTTAAATGTCACCGGTTACCAAAGCAACACATCCTCATACCTAAACACCTGAATAGGTCAATTACCAGCAGTGACTACCAAAAGACATATGTGACAGTTGGAGAAGCTCACAAAGCTAAGAATGGTCTGACTGCTGTTTCAATGGAACGTTAATTGTTGGAAAAATGCAAAAAAAAAAAAAAAAAAAAAAAATCCGGTTGGTGGCTTTAATCATTCATCCTTTAGGGATAATGAATGTCTTCTACCAAATTTCTATCCAATAATTGTTGAGGTTGTTCATTGTTGTTGGCATGGCTGCAGCCACGATGCTGCTCATAAAGCCTACCATTGAGGAGTTCACAAGATGAGGGTCCTCTTGCAGTAACCACCACTGAGAGCTGAGCTGTGAGATCAGACAGTGATTGGCTGTCTTCATCAAGGTCAGAACAACTCCTGAAGGAAAACGCAGCGCTCCGACTATCAGTGTTTGATCAGTGGAGTGTAGAGTCTCTTTTACCTCCTCCCTATCTCTGTTCCCAGTAGGTTGCACGATGTATAATACACACCATAGTACAACCCCCTTCAGATGCACTCATGTATAACACACTACCGACACGTATTCTTGTCTGCTTGTTGTGATCGATGGGATTCAGGTCCTGCAGACTAAGCCTTTGGTGCTGCTTTTCACACTGTAGCAGTAAAGCACGATAGAGGATGGCAGGTTTGTCCGTGTGTGTGTGTGTGTGTGTACAGAATTTTAATTGAACTATAGGTCACACTCAAAATGGGAGTGAAACAATAGAGGGTCCCTGTGGAATTCCGAGTGTGTGCATTAATGTTAATGATGTCTGTGTGTGTGTGCATGTACTGGTATAAGAGAGTATATTATATCATTAGTCTGTACTTGGGTTGTTGTTGTTGTTGTGTTAGGTACTCAAAATATAATACAAGTAAAAAATGATATGGAATAAAGTTGAAATGTCACGTCGCTTTGTGTGCGTGTTACCTTTCTTTCCAAAGATCCATCGCTTGTGCATGCTGGTGATGAAGAAGGTGGGTGTCTGAGTGAGACACATGAGGAAGTCCGTGACTGCCAGGTTAATGATGAAAATATTCGATGGTGTCCGCAAGCTCCGGCTCCTTCACACACACACACACACACACATACACACACACAGCTGCTAAAATATTGTCATTAATCTTAATTAATGAGAGACTTAGACTATGAATAAACCAGTCATCTCATTATCACATTTATTATCACAGATTCATGCGAACAAAAAAAATTTCAAGAAAGGAAGCTCATTCATATCATATGTGCAAAAGAAAAGTAGACTACCTGCAGAAAGCATATATGACCAGGAAGTTTCCCAGCATGCCTGTGATGCCCACAGCCAGGATGACAACACCGATGGTGTAGTGAGCGTGATCTGGGACGTCAACCGTTGGAAATGGGTGGCCTGGAACCATGGAGCCCTAGCAGCAGGAAAACAGGAAGGAAGGGGTTAATTTGTATTAGAATCACTCTCAAAATCATTGCTCTCTAATAAATATGACAACTTAGAGCTTGAATCATATGAAAAGATTCACGTTTCCTTGGAGAGTACAGAGGATAATTTGACCCACAATCAAAATGAACTATCTTAGTACTCAAGATAATGAGCTAATAATTAAATAAAATTATGGATTGATATGATTTGGTGTTGCTGTCATAATAACAAAAACAAAAAAAGTTGCTCATTTTCTTTTATTCTGAGAAATGTATTCATGATAACATGTTATAACAAGATATTTTGCCTGTTATTATGACACATTTTTTAAATATTACTTAAATGGCAAATTACTCTGTTTTATAAGAAATGTTTTTCCGTAATAACAAGATGTCAGGTTTTTTTGCAATATCGCAAAATTTTCACATTATTACAACACAAACCTTTGTCAATGTAACATGATAATTTGGTTGATTAAAACAAACGTCCGTAGGCTACTGTGAGATTCCACATTGGATTAAAAAAAAAAAAAAGATGCCTAGTTCAAGCTTGATTTCATTTTTATTGCTTGGGACTGAACTAGACTACAATTATTCAAGACGTGGCTTTGGTTCACTGGGTACACATTCAAATCCGGTACTTAAGTGTGTCAGCTACTGTTTGATAAATCCCTGGAATGAGAGAAAATCCACTTTATCTGGAGCCCACTTTTTATACCACAAACACATTCCATTCAAATAATAATAGGATATTTAGTAATATAATTAGGGCAATAATAATTGGCTTCGAGTGTTAGCACGAGGTTTAAAACATCATTCGGGGACTTCAAGCGACCTACAGTACAGAAATACTCATTCTGAGCAGCTCATCCTATTTCATGAGTTGCGAGAAGATGAAAGCATCTATCTGTGCTTTATGCTCCAGTAACTGTTTTGCTTTTGAAGGTCAGGAAGACACTGACTTCTATCGACCTCTGCCAGCAACAAAGAAACTCTGCAAGGCCTCTGGCACAGCTTCCATTAGCTTACTGTCAATTACAGTATCTGTATCTGGCTTTGAAAAGTAACGTTTACACAATGGAAAGAATGAAACTGCTAATCGTGATCAGAGTTAAACCAGAAAGCTGTGACTGAACACATATTTAGATTCTGTAAAGAAGCAATACCACAATGGAAAAATACTCTATATTATTATGATACAACACTAGATTATAGGTCTCTGTTTCTTTCAGATTGTTGAGTACTGGTGTAAAGTCAAAATGATGTAAGTTATATGCTGTCAGATACAGAAACATCTATTGTGAAAACTGATGCTCTATTGTGTAAATTCTTTTCCTGCAAAGTAACTGGTGCGGCAATCACAAAAATTCATGGGAGGAAATTCATATTTCTGTCCTGTCTGTATGTGGAGTAGAGATACAGAGTAGCACAAAATGGAAATACTTGAAAGCATAGCAACGTGTCAGAGTTGTATTTAAAGGTACAGTGTGGAATTTTGACCACTAGGAGCACTGTGGAGCAATATTTACACAAATGGGTCCTTGTTTTCTTTCTTTAGGTGCAGTACGTCTAATTGAAATACTGCACTTTATGCACAAAAACACTCATATTCATTCTGAGTTTACTTCAGGAAAGGTGCCAGTAGAGGGGATAGTGCCTTTCACAACTGGTCTGTTTACCATTTCTTTGATTTTTCTATATTTGATCCATCTGTAAGTTACTGTCTGAACTCAACAAGGTCACATTTTAAAAGCTTGAAGATGCCACCTTTGCCTGTTTCTGATTGTAGATTCCCAGACAGTTGACCTTGTATTTCCTACACTGCCATGCACATGTCTGTATACGGTGTTGGAAGAAGTATTCCAATCTTTCACTTCAGTACAACCCTGATTTCAAAAACGCTGTGTAAAACATAAATAAAACCATACTGAAGAATGTTGAACCTCTCTCCATCCTCGCTTGTGAACAACTGAGTCTTTCCACGATGAACCTTTCATACCCAATCATGATCCTATCACCTGTTACCAATGAACCTGTTTACCTGTGGAAGGATCCAAACAGGTGTTTTTGGATCAGTCCACAACTTTCACAGTCTTTTGTTGCTCCTGTACCAACTTGTTTGAAACATGTTGCTGCCATCAAATTCAGAATCAGCAGATATTTACAAAATTCAATTTCATCAACATGTTGTCTTTGTGCTGTTTTCAGTATACATCAAAAAAGACCTGCAAATTATCACTGTCTGATTCATTTATATTTTCATTTATATGGAGAGAAAGTCCTGCATTCAGAATTTTCGAAAAGTACAAAATCATTAGCACCGAAAGTGAAAGTACCCATAATGCAGAATGATCCGTTTCAAATGATTGATGGATTGTAATTATATGCCACAAACAAGTTGTAACTCCCTAAAAGCTGCGTTTTGATTCACAGCAGCATTTAGTTTCTGAGCAGCTGCTGCACCTCAGAGCACACAGCTCGCTTGAGAATTCATCGCAGAGATTGTGACACACTCCCCTGCATTCACACTTTCCTCTCGTCTTTCAAGCACAGAAACGCACACGCGCTCACCAGGACCGCTGCAACTCGACTAAATCTTCCTTCGCCGCCCCAGTGTTCAACTGGAACACACACGTCTAGTTTCATTAATCCTCGCCGCCGCATTTAAGCGTCTTTGTGTCTGCTTACACACATGTGCTCGAGTGTCCAACATCTGTTTCAGCAGTCCTGCTTTTCTGCACATTCACAAGCTCCTGTTACTAAAAAGGAAAGACAATTAAATAGTGTTGGTGAAATTATTATCCTTTATGCTCATCATCATTATTATCCTTTATGATCTTGTGACTTATGCTATATGTTTATGACCGGGTGATCACCTCGTGCTACATGTGTAAGAGGTCACTGTAAGAGGTCACCTCGTGCTACTCGAGTAAGAGGTCAGGCTGTTGACCTAATGATCTCCCCATGGTATGCTAATGTATTATGACGTTATGCAGCCGTCTTATGGCGATATTGTGACAACAGAAGCTGTGAATGATGAAGAAGGACAGGGCACCTTGTTCTTCCCTTATGGTCATCTGACTTGTCGCCTATTTCTCTTTATGATCAGTAACCGTCTCTCTCTCTCTCTCTCTCTCTCTCTCTCTCTCTCTCTCTCTCTCTCTCTCCCTCCCATGAAATTAGGTGTTTGTCAGTGCACTGCAGACTGTCTGTGTGTAACTTGTTCCCTTGCTGTGAGAATAAACGACCTCCTCTTGTGATCTTCAGACAGTGTTCCTGAGTTTGTTCTATAATTTTCCAGAGAAATACTATAGTGAAATGTGATGGAGTGGTTATGTGAGCAAATGAGTGAAAAGGTCACAGAGATGTGTTACTGAAAGAGGGAACAAGTGCAGTGAGTGAAGGTGATATGCAGATGTGGTATGTGTGTGTGTATGTGTGTGTGTGTGTGTGTGTGTGGAATGTAAACACACTTCCAGTCTGACGCCGTCATCTGTAATGTGGTGGACCAAACTCAAGGTCTCCCTCCCTCCCTGCTTCACTTCTTCTTCTCCTGTCCACACCCCCGTCACTCTCCCTGCTGGATCTGTCTCCTCTCCGCGATCACTTCTGACTCCCCATCCCTACTAATTCCCCCCCCCTCACGTCCGCTCCTCTGTCCCATAAATCTCTCAATCACTCCTGTCCTTCCTCTCTCATTTCCTCTCTCCCTCTCTCTCCCAGCTCCAGCGGCTCGGGGCCAGATTAATGCCGATCACACGGTGAGGAGGAAGGGGAGACGCTGTCAGCAGCGTGGAAGTCTCCTCCACAGTGTGCTGCTGTGGGATTTAAAGATGGAAAATGGTGGGTGGTAATATCTCTCTGCTCTCTGTCTGCAAGCTTGAAGTGACGCCACTGTGCCACTGTGTTTTCCTTCATCAGTGGAGAGCAAGCAATATAAATGTTATTGGTTGGTGGATGCACATTAGGAACAAACTGAGAGAGAAAGAAGATGACAAAATCCAAATAGTGTCTCTCACACATCTTTTGAAAATTCTTTGTATCTTTTCATCTGTAGTGGTTATTAGGGTGGTCACTGATGAACTGTTCATACCACATTCAAACAACTCAAAATAGTCTTTGATACATGCTTAGGTTTGCACAGAAATCTCACCACTTACTGTGATACTTTCACTCTGCTAAAAAGAGGTTTGATTGGAGTATATTGCCAATAAAACATTATTTTCTTCATGTTGAAAGATTGTTGCTTCCACAGATCTACAAAAATATCACCTTAGTTTTTAACCCCCACATTGAGAAACTAAGATAAGACATTCCTTTATTTGTCCCAAAACGGGGGAAATTTCCAAATGCTAACTCTGCTGCATAATAAAAGGCAAATGAACAAGATGTCTTATTGACACAAGAGGAGAAAAAGAATCAGCTGTGCAACGATGGTAGCCCAACGACTTCAAAGTCCAAGACTCAGACAAAAAGTTAGTTTTGCTCAATTCCCAGATGCCTGTAGGATCATGATTAAGTTGTTTGATCCCATAGACAGTCAACTGTTGAGCCAGGAGAGCCGAATATGGCTGTAACACTAAATACATAAAAAGGTCAAAAGGTCTGTCCAAAGGCATTTATTAGTTTCTAGTTAAAGGGAAAGACAGTAAAATTCCCCCAAACTACTATATCTCTGAACTTTCACTCACACATTTAGTCTATTCTATATGATTCATTTTGATAAATAATGTAATTCTTTTTCCACTTCCACTCGCTGAGTCTAACCTGAAACTGTCTGTTAAGTCTCTACAGGTGGTTCTTTACTTTATACTGACTACTATTAGTTCATGTAAAGCAGGTATTTTCATTTTTTGTTGACGTGTGGAATCACGTCTTAATATTTTCTCATCTCATTGTTTTGTGAATAAAGTGAAACGTAATTAACTGCACTGAAATGATAAAGTGACTCTGAATTCATCTGCCATATCCTGACATAAATCAAGATTAGAAAGAGTTTTTATATGGTTTTACTGATTTCCATCATATTGGCCAATATACACATATGAAAAGACGATGAACTGTGATAGGACACAGACTAATCTTTGGATCATAGCTGGACTGGTGAGAGAAAGTAGATAAAGACTAACTTACTCACAAAATGGATTTTTCATTTACTTGCTTTTGGTTTATTTGATGGCTCATCTAATCTGTTTCAGTATTTGAATGACTTAACTCAGGTTTTATCAGACTGAGTGCTAATCTGAAAAAGAACTTAAATAAATGTCTCACTAACTCCACGACTGATTATCCTGCTGCTGAACCTGAAGTCTTTCATCAACCTATCAATAAGTCGACAGAGAAGGGTTATCTCCGACTTCAGAGGGAAAATTGTTTGTTTACCAGCTAACACACTTTCATCAACTGCATATCTGAGGACAGGATCACACACAGGGCCACACACACAGAATATCACTGTCTCCTCACAAATCTACATATATGCATCATCACATCAGCACACACACACACACACAAGCATTCGCACACTGGACCCAGATTTTTTAAATTACCCAGAGATTGTATATTTGATAGATAATTAAGAGAGAAAAAGCAACAAACGGCGGTAAAGGGAAAAGAGGGCCCTGGAGAGAAACACACAATGTTTTTAAAAAGAGCTTTTTTAAATGAAAACCACACTTATTCCCGAGTAGAAGATCCCATCTGTCTCAGTAGAAGCTGGCCTCGGGCACTGCTTCAGTATCAGCTTTCCCAGCGCTCCCACCATGAAGGCCAGACCACAAAAGCTACAGAGACCGAAGCCTGCAAGTCTGAACTTCAAAGTCCGAGTCCAAACCGAGCCATTCACACTTGGTGAGGCACATTCACCGTAGCAGTGCGCCCATGTGTTTCTCAGTATGGCTTTCAAACAGCTGTTTCTCTCCCAAATCAGGGCTCCTGAGGCAAAGTCAAAGCTCTCCACTTTCTTTTCATGCTCTATATTCTTACATACAGTACAGAGGTGGGCACACCGCTGCACCGGTCTGTGCATCTGGATAAGAGGATTTCCCTGAAGGCTGAACTAATCCCTCTCTCAGACGCAGAGAAAGATTCACCCATGAGACTTGGTAATGAACCCACTCTTGCTGCCAGTGACCACAAGTCTTTCAGGAGTGAGAACGTGTCAATGAGACTGCAGGAGGAGGGTGTGAGGTGAGCTGGCATCAATACACACCTTAAAAAGTGCTTTGATGATTTCATCTTGTGAGACAACACAGGGAGCGAAGTTGCAGCTTGCATGTGTTAAATTAAGATGAGAGCACATCTTTGTCTGTTAAAGGGTTGATGTGGGATTGTTAAGGGATTGTGAAATTTGGTGCAACAGAATGTCACAGATGTCACGAGTGAGCACGCAAGTCCTGTGATATGTGACATGAATACTGACAGGAGATGAATCCATAAACTCACCACTCATCAAGATAATTATGAGCAATGCTGGGACAAACACACACACACACACACACATGCTGGAGGGAAAAGGCAAATCCACAGCAGCTATACGCGCATTTCCTACAAGAGCACAAGCTGAAGAATCGCAGGAGAAAAGGAGGCTCGTGGCTCGTTCCTGCTTTCATTCAGGTCCGCTGCTGAATGAACGGAGAGGACGGTGTGATTCATTCATTCATTCACTCGCACCCCCCCTCGTGCGGCATCACTCAAATGTTATGAATGATGTGGTGGAGGAATGAAAACAGCAGCTGAAGGCGTGAACCCCTCTCTGCCCGCTGTGCCGAATGTGCGGATCTTTACGCACGGCGCGCAGAGGCTCTCCAGACGCGCCCAGAGGTTTGTTCCTCCAAGCAGATACAGATATGAGAGAAGATGGAAAAAATGTGTCCTGCAGCAGGAGACTTACAGCTGTGGCGACTGGAGCCAGCTCCACGAGCCGGTGCGGGCTGATGGAGCTGATGTTCCAGGGGACGCGGGCGCTCGGGTCCGGAGTGGGGATCCCCGGTTCGATCAGCAGCCTGGAGTCCATCCCGGTCCACGGTGGTTGATGGAGAGGCGGGGGCTGTGTCTGTGAGAGGAGTGGAGCAGAGAGGTGAAGAGTCTCCGTGAGGGGGTCTAGAAATCCAAGTGGCCCATCATCATCACCATCATCACCAGCAGCACCACCCTGCTCTCATGCCTCCCTCTGACAGGGCTACTGGGAGGACAGCAGCTGTGGAGGGCTGGGGAGGAAGAAGTGCTCTCTCTCTCTCCCTCTCTCTCTCTCTCTCTCTCTCTCTCTCCCTCTGTGTCTCTCTCCTGTGTGTGTGTGTGTGTGTGTGTGTGCGTGTATGTTGACCACTCTCTCTCTCTTTCTCTCTCTACCTCTCTCTCCAGCCCCCCCTTCTCTCTCTCTCTCTCTCTCTCTCTCTCTCTCTCTCTCTATCTATCTATCTATCTATGTGTGTGTGTGCGTGTATGTGGACCACTCTCTCTCTCTTTCTCTCTCTACCTCTCTCTCTCTATCTATCTATCTATCTATCTATCTATCTATCTATCTATCTATCTATCTATCTATCTATGTGTGTGTGTGCTTCCCTCTCTCTCTCTCTTCCTCACACTCTTTCTCTCTCTGTCTCCCTCCCTTCCTCACACACACACACACACTCTCTCTCTGTCTCTCCCTCTCTCAAACACACACCCTCTCTCTCTCTCCCTCTCACACACACACTGTCTCTCTCTCCCTCTCTCTCTCTCTATCTGTGTGTGAGTGTGTTTCCCTCCTTTTCTCTCTCCTTTTCTCTCTCCTTCTCTCTCTCTCTCTCTCTCTCTCTCTCTCTCTCTCTCACACACACACACACACACACACACACACACACACCCTCTGGGGATGCCTCTGAGTGTGTCAGTGGGGCCTGTGCATGGACAAAAATGGCCACTTTTTTCTGTTTGTGTGTTTGTTTATTTAACTGAAAGGAATCAATGGAATGCTCTTTGCTCTCACATCAATGCCTCTTTCTCCACGTCCGCTTCTTTCCTTCTCATGTTCAGCTCCCCTGTGTTCTCGAGCAAACAAGTAGGCAAAGGCGTAAAAATTAACACTGCCATGCATAGAAGGATCGAAACAATATGTAACAACATGGCATTCATGTATTACTATTACTAGATCTATTGCATGGCAGAGACGCGACACAAGCGGCTGGAGCGTGTTTCATTAGGGCAGAGAGAAGCTTTGGAGTGCATCTGCGGGGAAAGGTCGAGGTCGCGGCAGAACACGGAGCTGCAAAGACTAAAGGAGGATTGGAGAAATGAGTAGATAATGGAAGGATTAAAAAGTATTTGTTTTTTTGGAGGGAGGTGATTTGGCCAGATATTCTGTGTGTGTGTGTGTGTGTAATGGTTTAATCCTAAAGCAAAGAAAGAAGGATGGAGTCAGGAAGTAAGAATACAGACAAAAAAATGGAGGGAGGTATTAACTGAAACATGAAGACTTAAAGGCAAAAATGTCTAATTAAGGAGGCCGAGTGAATTTCCATCAGACTTAGAAACCGGTGATATAGCTGATGCATCAATAAAACTTGTTTTGCCTGAGTTGTGTCCCACATCTCTTCAAAGTGGTGCAAAATATTCAGGATTAATAAAAAAAAAAATTGTATTAATTGATTCAAACCTGCAATACCTGTGGCCACCTGTGGGCAGTGTGAGCAAGCTGTGAACACAACACTGATATTTTCAACCTGTTTGGCCACATGTTCACAAAAGGTTTCTTATTCACTCAGCAGATAGGGAACAACCTAACACTCATTTGGAGTCATGCTTTTGGCCACTGGATGGATTCAAGTCCAATATTCACACTGCTTCTAGCTCTGTTTTTTTCTGCACCAACTCATAAAGGAAATATGTTTTTCATAGCTGATAATTACTCGCCAGCTTGTCCCTAATTTTTATTTATCTGAGCAACTTAACTTTTCAATTTTTAAACAGCTGCTGCTGAAAACACTGTAAGAGTAGTGAGAGTGAATCATAACAGTAACAGTAATGAGCTGAAAGACGTGACAAAACTGCATTTATTTTATTTTGTACAGCAGAGTTATAAGACGCACAGCTTCATGTTAATGTTTATGTAGTGCTCCCACAGCACAGAATCAAAAGTTACTACCAGTGGTGTATTGGTCATCCAGCATACCAGGAAAAATCCCAGTGGGAACAGAGAGAGAGAGAGAGAGAGAGAGAGAGAGAGACCTGTAGCAGAAACATGTTTGTTTGTGACTCTAACAGCTCTCACTTGAACAATAAAGCCCACCTTTTTATCTCTGCACATCCAAGACGACATTTAGCCCAGAGCGCTCTCGCATGTGGATGCGAAGAATGATCGACTGGGAATAATGGGCGATTGTGAACAGCAGAAGAAGGATGTCGAGGAATTTGAGCGTGCCTGTCTAGTTTCTGTTCGATCTAGAACAAGCGCGAGGTCTTATGATGCCTCTCCACTCTCGTTTCGTTCTCCTTATTCCATCAGACTCGGTTTGCCTTGGGGCTTGTAATAGGTTTGCGTACAATAAGACACACTAACCTCTCCCCTCGTAACCCATTTTACTGTTTATATAATACCCCATTCAGTAGTCTCCCATTTCAACAACAATACATTTCTAATGCTCTCTAATGCCGTTTAAAGCTCCACAATTCAGCATAACTGCCTCTTCAACTACCTTCAACTCAATCAGGTTAACCCACCTCAGGAAGTCTGTAAACCAGCAGAACAAATTTAGCTTTTTGCCTTGTATAAAAATGCGATCAGATACATGAGGGGGTGAGACACAGGGTCGTGTCTGTAAAGAGTATCTACTGCAGCATTTTTTCCAGAGGGCCACACGCCGGACACCTGAACTGAAACCCGTTATGTTAAACTGCATGAATTTGGTTGACATGACAGGCTGACAGAGCAACAGCTGCATGTGTCAATCTGCTGTAATTAATGACTTACATAAAACAAACCAGCTAAACGGAGCATCAACTTTTAAATTAGCCGACATCTTACCAGTTGTCTGACATGCATACACATGCACAAACACATACATTAAGTTATACATATGGACTCAAGGCGGACTGTATTACAATTATCAACACTGAATATTTCCCATTAGAGTACATACTTGCATCAGTGAAGCAAGTATTAATATCCACAGACACTAACTATGAACAAATACACAGTCATATTCATTTCTGTCTGTTTTTACTTGTGTAAACTCAAACATCAATTTGAATATGAATATGTGTCATATCTAGGAAAATGGTTTGATTATTTTACTGTCTCGTCTCATGTTGTCTTGTGATTTCCTGTTTTATTTTGAAACTAACTTCCCCTCTCGTTTCAGGTAGCTTGCCCTTCCTCTTGTGTTTCCCGCCCTTGTAACTGTCAGCCCCGCCCTGATTGTTTCCACCTGATCCCCTTCCTTGTGTATTTAGGTCTGTTTCTCCCTTTGTCTTGTGCCAGATTGTCTTGTCTCTGTCAGAGGAAGTCATCCACACCTCTCATGTCAAGTCTTGTCATTGCTGTTTTGCTTGCTTGTTTTTGCCTCTTCTGAGCGATCTTTTGTTTGTACTTTGTTCCTGCCTTTTTGCAGTTGATTACCTCTTTGGAGTGATTTTGAGTTCGTGCCATAATTTCTCTTTTGATTTCTTCTGTTACCTCATCATGAGTGATTTTGTGTTTGGACCTTTAATAAAAACTCTTTATTTTGAAGACGTCATGCTCTGTGTTGTGCATCTGGGTTCAGAGTTCACACCAGGCTTGTCAATATGGATGAAATTGTACTCATTTGCCTCAAGTTTCACTAATAATGCTCCATTTTATTTTTTGTTCCTGAGAAGACTGTGGTGGATTGAGATGGTCCACTGGCCCTGGTTCTGGCCCTCGGTCCATATTTTGCCCCGTGTGTGATCCACTGCCTTTCCCCTTGTGCATTGGAGGTCACCACGCTTTCTGCACGTTTGCCTCTCTCATAGCACCGTACTAAATCACTCACTCACTTTCAACAATTTCACACGCACGCACAGTGCATGTGAGTTTAGGGTTGCAACATGTTTAAACGTTTAACTTCTATCCTGTGTCACTGAACTCTCAAACAAACAAACACATCCTTCCTGCATGGGTGTTGTGTATTTTGATTGTATGTGTGTGTGTGTGTGTGTGTGTGTGTGTGTGTATTTGCAAGCAAGACCCACAAAATAACTAGTCCCATGACGGGGAGTTCTGGCTGATATTAAGAGGATCAGAATCTGGGTCCGGCCTTTCACAACAGCAGCATTATATAAACAACACAACTAATACAAAGGCCAAAACAATACCACTCTGTGTGGCGTGATCCAATGCGTTCTTCCTCCCGCCGTCTTACTTGTTCCTGTTCAGGTTGAGTAAGGTTATTTTTCATCCACGCCGTCCATGCAGCAGCTCAGACAGACAGACAGACAGACAGAGTACTTTATTAATCCCTTTGGGAGGTTCCCTCCGGGAAATTGACATCTCCATCATTTCTCCTATATTGCACTGTTTAGATTACAAAATATAAAGTAGAAAATATAAAAAATCTAAGAATAGACACAATAAATTAGGCAGTAGAGATAACAGAAGTTTGAATGTGTATACCTGAGTGTGTACAGTGCATTATGGTAAATGTAATCTAGTAATATGGTACTATAGTACTACAATAGTATAATATAATATAGCATATACATAACATGTACATGTATAATATAATGATATAGAAATGTAATGTTATATATATACTACACTCAACTACATATAATTATAATAGTAGTAATATACTACTAATAATAATAATATTAATATTAATATGTGGTATAATAATAATATAGTATACTGCCCTGTGCTATATAGCATCAATAACAACAACAGCAGTGACAGAAATAATAGTAGTAGTATAGTAATAATAGCAACAATGATATTAATAACAAAATAGTAATATATAAGTATATAACCTACATGTATAACAGTATGGAAGTGTAATATATGCTACACATACTCATATATATATATATAAAATAACATTAGTAATATGCTAATAATAATATATAAGGGTAATATGTGGTATAATATAGTATTATATACTATACTGTGCTATATGACAACTGCAGTGACAGAATTATATATAGAATATGTATTGCACGATTTGGTGTGTTGCACACACATTAACAGTCAGTTGTATTACCCAGGATATGGTTATATTGCACATGTTAGAGTCCAGTTTATTGCACTTTGTGTAGTAGTCCCTCTGTTCTTCTGTTCGCCCCCCCCCCCCCAATGAGGAGTTGAACAGTTTGATGGCGTGGGGGACACAGGAGTTTTTCAGTCTGTTAGTGCTACACTTGGGGAGGAGCAGCCTCTCGCTGAACAGGCTCCTCTGGCTGCTGGTGACAGTGTGCAGAGGGTGACTGGCATTGTCCAGGATGACCAGCAGTTTGTTAACAGTCCTCTTCTCTGCCACTGTTGCCAGAGGGTCCAGCTTCATCCCCACCACTGAGCTGGCCCGCCTGATCAGCTTCTCCAGCCTGGAGAGGTCTGCTTTTGTTGTGCTCCCTCCCCAGCACACAACAGCATAAGAAAGAACGCTGGCCACCACAGACTGGTAAAACATCCACAGGAGCTTCCTGCAGATGTTAAACGCCCTCAACCTCCTCAGGAAGTACATCCTGCTCTGAGCCTTCTTATACAGCCGCCCCGTGTTGCTCGACCAGTCCAGCTTGTTGTCCAGCCACAACCCAAGGTACTTGTACTCCTGCACCACCTCCACCTTCTCTGCTCCCAGCAGAACTGGTCTAGGACTGACTCTGTCCCTCCCGAAGTCAATGACCAGCTCCTTGGTTTTGGAGGTGTTGAGCTGCAGGTTGTTGTTGTGGCACCAGACAGCCAAGTCCCTCACCAGGCTCCGGTACTCCTCCTCCTCATCATCCCTGATACAGCCCATGATGGCTGTGTCATCCGCGAACTTCTGGATGTGACACAACTCCGAGTTGTAAGAGAAGTCCGCATTGTACAGGGTGAAGAGGATCGGGGACAGCACAGTCCCCTGTGGAGCACCGATGCTGCTGACCACAGTGTCAGACGTGACGTCCTTCAGCCTGACGTACTGTGGTCTGTCGGTGAGGTAGCTGGATATCCAAGCAACCAGGCAGGGGTCCACTCGCATTCTGTTAAGCTTTTCCTGTAGTGCAAGGGGCATGATGGTGTTAAAGGCACTGGAAAAGTCCAGGAACATGATCCTGACAGTGCCTTTCCCCTTGTCCAAATGCGAGTGGGCTCGGTGTAACAGGTAGAGGATGGCATCCTCCACATCGACCTCTGCCCGGTAGGCAAACTGTAGATGGTCCTCAGTGTGCTGCACCTGAGGTCTGAGGAGGTTGAGGAAGAGCCGCTCCAGGCTCCAGGGGCTGGTGTGGGGTTGACTGACTGAACCTGTTGAAGAATCTATTCAGGTTGTTCGCTCTCTCCACACCTCCCCCCTCCATGCTGGTCCTGGCTTTGTGGCCTGTAATGGTTTTGACACCATCCCAGACTTCCCTCATGCTGTTCTCCCTCAGCTTCTGCTCCACCTTCTTCCTGTAGGTGTCCTTGGTCTCCCGCAGGCAGCGTTTCACCTCCCGCTGTGCTGCTTTCATCTCCTCCTTGTCCTTTGTCCTGAAGGCCCACTTCTTTTTGTTGAGGACATCCTTGACTGCCTGTGTTATCCATGGTTTGTTGTTAGGATAACACACAACAGTCCTGGTGGGGGTAACCACGTCTGCACAGAAGTTGAGGTAGTCTGTGAGACAGTGAGTCATCCCATCGATGTCCTCATCGTGTCCACCCAGCAGTACGTCCCAGTCTGTGGTGTCGTAGCAGTCCCTCAGGGCCTCCTCCGCTTCAGGAGTCCATCTCCTGATGGAGCTGGTTGAAGGCAGCCTGTCTTTGGACCAGGGGGGTGTACTGGGGCTGAATGTACACCAGGTTGTGGTCTGACTTCCCCAGTGGGGGCAGGGCGGTGACCCTGTATGCCTCCTTGACGTTGGTATACAGTAAGTCAATCGTCCTGTTCTTCCTGGTGGGGCAGTCAACTCCCTGGTGAAAAGCAGCCAGGGTGGTGTCCAGGGTGACATGATTAAAATCTCCAGATATTATCATGAAGGCCTCAGGGTGTTGTGTTTGCAGCCGTGTTGTGACGCTGTGATGCAGCGGCTGCGTCTGCCTTCGGAGGAATGTAAACACAGAGGGAGATTACGTGACTGAACTCATTCAGCAGGTAATATGGCCTAACAGTTCCAGGTTAGGGCAACATAAAACCTCCTTCACTGTGACATGGCTAAAATTACACCTACGATTGTTAATGTAGATGATAAGTCCCCCACCTTTGCTTTTTCCGCATGCCTTTGTGTCCCTGTCGGCTCTGTCAGCTCAGGGTTCAGAATAATGATCATTAGCTTCAAATCCAATGATCCAATTTCAGGTCAGGCAAGTTGATGTGAGCAGGACATTGCAGATGTGTCTGTTTGTTGTACATGTCATTAAACAGTGTGTCTACCTATACAAGCAAATAAATCTAACATGAAACAGAGAATAAAGTGTAGCACAGTAAGTCATACATACAGTACAAATATTTAACTAACACCGTAATAATAATATAAGTATAAACAACAGCCTGTGGCAATGATAGAGCTGAATGCTAATGATGAGGGTTATTGATTGCAACTCTGGTTCTATGAGCATATGCAGGTTCAGGCTCTGTGCACTTCCTCACTCACTCCTGTGCAGGGCATTGAAATTTAGATGAACTATAGTTAGAATAGAATACCTTTTTCATGGCAGGAAAGCCACAGTAACTAGCTACATTAAACTTGGCTCCATTCCAGTTTAAAACCAAACTAACCAACTGAGGATGCTGTTCCATAAATATCTCACTCACTCTCACTTACCACTCATGCACTGAGGAATGTTAGTACAATGACTGAGTGTGGTTACAGGTGTAAACTTCTGTTCACACTCAACAATAATGCTGGGTGGATGCAAGATCCTTTCAAGTGAGTCACGCATGGGCGATTTCAGTGAAGTGCACAGCCAGAGGGAGTGATGCTGTACATGTTTACTTGTATAGCTTAATACAATTCCATCAGTTAAAACATACCTGAAGGTCTCTTCCTGTGTCCTCAGGTCGGCATCCAGGGTCAGTTATGCAGAGAAAACACAAAGTGCACAATTGCATTTGTAATTGAACGATCAGTTGTGAAGCACGGGAACAAGGCTCCCTGTTCAACATATAGCCACACAACAAGGCTACTTCCTGAACCTGTAGCCAAAGAAAAGGCTTGGCCTCAGAACAAGGCCAGTAAATTGATTATCTTCAGTGTGAACCTAAATGTGGTTCTGTAGGCCTCACCTCCGAAACCATTAGAGCGAAGAGAGTCGAGAGAAGGTATCTGTCTCTGAGCTGCAAACATATCCTGCACTGGATATTTCAGCAATATCCAAGAAAACAGACAGAACATAATAACCACTTTTGCTGAACTGAAAAAATGCAAATCTAGGAAAGCTCCATCCTGCTGCTTGCTCCAAGCTGGGAAATGTATGGCATCTTTGTAGTTTTCCTCACAGAACTGGGACAAAATAATATCCATCAGTATACACAAATACTTCTGTGTCTGCTCTTAATATGGTGTTTTCCTGGTTGACGAGTACATGGCCACAGGAGAAAGAAATAGCTGGCCAATCAAAGCAATGGCTTCATGTTTTAATCTTTCCAGATGGTTGCACAGGTAAAGCTTCCATGTGTACACACATTAGATTCCAGTTGCAGTTGCTTAAAAACCTTGCACCAAGAGTCTTCTCATGTGAGATTTGGTTTCATGATCAGCTCTCCTGACAGCATCATCTTCTCCATCACTGAGTCCAGCTTAACCAATCACTAAGCTGCGTGTTCTTGTTGAGCCTGTTACAAGCCTCTGACTGACAATGTGTCCGCGTTCAATACTGCTGTTCGCTATGTACACACCTGTGGATTATACGGCAGATGGCTGCCCATCAATGAGCCTGGTTCTGTCCGAGGTTTCTGCCTGTTAAAAGGAAGTTTTTCCTCGCCACTGTCGCATCATATGCTTGCTCATGATGGGAACTGTTGGGTCTCTATATGTTGTCGGGTCTCTCGACCTGCTCCGTATGTAAAGTGCCTTGAGATAACTGTTGTTGTGATTTGGCGCTATACAAATAAAATTGAGTTGAATTGAATTGAATTAAGTGTCTCTCGCCCTCAGCCCCAGCAACAGCATAAAAGATAGCGCTGTCCACCGCAACGTCTGCAGCATCTTCTTGCAGAAGTTGAAACGTCTGCAGGAAGTCGAGCCGGTTCTGGTCCAGGTGCACTCCGAGGTATTTATAGGAGCAAACCACCTCGACATCCTGCCCCTGGATGGATACGAGGATCAGAGAAGGTCAGAGGTCAGAGGACTGTTTCCCCAATAGCCAAAAAAAAACCCTCAACAATAACCTGTGTTTGAAAAAGAAAACAATAGCAACTTCCCCTTTAGGTTCCAGAAAGTACAAAGGAATTTCCTAAAGGAGGTTTCTTGTTAGTTTTAAGATGCTCATTGCAATTCAGTTCAGGACCTTTTAGCCATTTACATACAGGACAACAAAAAATCTTTTAGGAAGACAATGACTTATTATCCAATTTAGACATATTGTAATACCCCAGTGGTGCCCATTTAGAGATAATGCTGTGTTGAACTACTCAATCAGCTACACATCATTATATTTCAATCATATTACCTATATTCAGCAGTGTGACTTCCTTTGGCTCATTAACCTTCAATCAATTGCACTCCATTATCTCCACCTGGCACAAGCATAGAGAGGTCATGCATTTGACTGTGTGTCTGTCTGCAGCTAATCCTGCACTCTACTGTACCCATCATGACCGTATGTTCAATGAGCTCTTGTGGTTGCAGTGATACACACAGTGGAGATCTGCACTCCTCTAATTGTTTTAAAATTGACACATATTGCTGTCGGACAAAGAGGCCAGGTAAGGAAAAAAAAGACAAACTGAGTTGAAGAATAAAAATCTAATTATAGGGTAATCCAGCATTAGGGACGATTCTCACAAAGCAGCCACTGTGGTTTACTAATGTCCATAGAAAGCACGGCACTGTTTGACTCCACGGAGCTGGATTAACATGAATAATTATTAGGACAGATGAAATGGAATTATTAGGGTGTTACTGGTCATCCTGGCATACTGGTATTACACGTACCAGCTACTAAAACACATATATTTCCATTTTCTTCTGCTCACATACTGTTGAAGGTGTCAACGATAAAATGAAACCAAATCATTGCTCATTTTTTTTGGAAAACATCCAGCACATGACTGACCTTTGTGCGCATTCCGACGGTACATGTAAGAGACAGCTACTAACCTGTTTGGACCTGGAATCTCTCCAAAAAGCCAGTTCAACATCTGACAGATTTATCTGAGCAAATACACAATGACTCTATGTCTGCAGCAAACTCAAATAGGCCTCTTTTATGGACATTTTGCAACAGACATCGGCAATGGAAACAAAAAACATGACAGAAATGTTAACCCAAAAATAAACAGCAGTAAATCAGATGTAAAATATAACAAACAGTTCATGCATGGTATAGAAAAGAATGAAGCTGTGTTTCCTGCATTCATGGAGTCTGAAGGTTTTCCTTTCATTCAAGTCGTCAGTGTAAATTTTATATTTAGTTTGTTCCACAGATGAGTTTTCTTTTGTTTGGCCATTGAGTCAAAACGTTCATTTTGGACTTTGTGGACATTTTTGTTTGACTACAGTTGCACTTTCATTTCTAACACAGAAAGAACAAATGAAAGAAAATAGTGCATATAAACTAAGTCTCTCAAACATTGTTTTTGTGAGAAATCTGTAAAATCTGAGAACTTCGCTTTGATGCACCACACGTCTGACGTAAGCAAACGATTGGCACCGGACATGGGAATGCGGCTCAGAATAGATCACACCACTGAGCTCTTACATCTCTATCTTAAAAATGTGGTTAGTCTTGTTAGTTGTTATTATTTAAAGAACAACGGTGTGAGCTCTGGCACATTCAGTGCTCACATCAACAACAAGAGATACAGATGAAGCCCATTTGACGCCTTTTATGTTAATTTCTCTTCAGAAAACATGGAGAAGACTACATCTGTCAAAGGTGAGTCCATAAAATCAACAGTCTTTCTGTCTTCCAGTATTTGTTTCATGTTACTATCTCTGTCTCACTTTTCTTGTCAGAGCTGAATGCTGTTCTTGTGGAATCAAACAGCTCCCGAAAATATCTGGAGGGAAACATCGTCCTGGGAAGACAGGAGTTTGAACAAGATGTAACACGCTGTTGTGAGAGGGGAGAAGGAGAAGTTTGCGGACGAAAAGTGACATTGGTCAAAGCCCCCGGGTGGCTGCAAGGATACGACCTCTGCAATACATCCGAGCTGTTCAAGGCAGAGGCGATTCTCAGCGTCTCACCAGGACTTCATGGCTTTATCCTGGTGATCAATGCTGAACTTCCGTTCAAGAATGTACACAAGAAGGCAACAAAGGGACACTTGCAGCACTTTTTTGGCAACAAGGTGTGGGATCACACGATAGTGGTCTTCACCCACAGAGGTCTTCTAGGCCACAAAACCATCGAGGGGTACATCAGGAGCGGGGGGGAGCCACTGCAGTGGCTTCTACAGGCCTGTGGTAACAGATACCATGTTCTTTGTGATGATGGCACAGACAACAGCGAGAAAGTAAGAGAGCTGTTTGAGAAGATCGACGCCATGGTGGCAGAAAACAACCGTTATGAAACAAACAGCATGCTGATTCAAAGTGCCGAGCCAAAGAGAAAGGAAGTGGACAAAAAAGCAGAGGAGTTGCGTCTGCAGTCACAACAACAGAGGCAAATGCTCAGAAATCTCCTGACAGGTCAGTTAAGCTTGTTTGATTACATAAATATAAGTTTACAGAGGGATTTCTTGGGTCTTATTTTTGTAGTCTTGGCCAACAAACATCAGCTGTCAGATGATCAGACAGGTTGTAAACAAACACCCAGATTAGTTGAACCTGTTGGGAAAATCAAACAAAGGCACAAAGATAATTACTACTCAACTGTCTGTTCTAAAGAACAGCAGTGAAGAGACCAAGGAATAATTTGGGAAAACTTGAAAACTTTTTCTAATCTAATATTAAAACTTTCAAATGCCACTAGTCACAACTATTAAGCTGCTACTTCTACATTATTTTGTTAGAAATTAAAATTCAAATTCAATTAAAAAATTTGTCCCCTGGGGACAATTCAAGGCACACAGAGCAGTGAAGCAAACAAAAGTAAACAAGAATAAAAGCAAAACGGTGGCAGCATTAAAAAAAGAAAAGAAAAAAGAACAGTCTAATAAATATTGTGACCATAGTGCATGAAGCACCATAGCACAACTGGAAATAATTATGTGACCTGTTATATAAAAAAAAAAAAAACCCAAACCTATAAAAATAATACCCAAATTGTAATAAACAAGAATTGAAAAATTGTGTTGTTTCACAGAGTCAACTCCCAACCTGAGAATCTTGATCGTCGGGTGCGTGTTTTCCAGGAAGAGTGCCGCCGGGAACACTATTTTGAACACTCAAGTGTTCCAGTCCGGTGACAAAACGGTGAAAGCTTTAAAGCAAAGCGGCAAGGTGGCTGGTAGAGAGGTTGTCATCGTGGACACTCCCAGATGGTGGAAGTTCTTCCCGGAGAGGTTTAACCCTTTGCCTATGAAGTCTGAGATTTTGAAAGGGGTTTCTCTGTGCTCACCATCACCAAA
The DNA here is from genome assembly GCA_037975185.1 of Centropyge bicolor. Classification (NCBI taxonomy): domain Eukaryota; kingdom Metazoa; phylum Chordata; class Actinopteri; family Pomacanthidae; genus Centropyge; species Centropyge bicolor. Next base: position 3,042,148 of record JBBMOC010000031.1, on the reverse strand, counting down.
TGTTATTTTGCTGGTAATGCCTCTTGACACATCGTTTCCCGAAGAACAAAGAAGAGTCACGGAGGGCAACATGAAGCTACTACTGAGAGCGTGGAGACATGTTATCGTGCTGTTTACATTCAGTAACACTTTGGGAAACAAAACTGTTGAGCAACACATTGAAAGTGAAGGAGAGCATCTCCGTTGGCTCATTAAAAAATGTGGGAACAGGTATCATGTCCTTGACAATACGAGTGGTGCCAGTGAGCAGGTAACAGAGCTGCTGGAGAAGATGGAGGAGATGGTGGCAGGAAACAGCTCTTTTTCATCTTTCCTCTACCCTGATGATCCAGAACCTCTGGAAGACAGAAGTGACAAATCAAGTTACAGCAAAGAAGAGGATACAGCCAGGAAAATCACAGAACAGCTGACCATTGAATGGGATCGTAGGAACAGGGGAAAATTCAATTGCAACAGAAGTGTGACTCCTCCACCAGACAGTAAGTATGAGGTTTAGTGTCAACATTAGTCAGGACGCAGCAACCCACACACCTCACACATCAGGCACATGGGACTGATCAAATTTGACTTCACTCTTTTTCAGTTTACTTTTTTTTGTGAGCATATTTTTGTTCACTCCAATGTAAATATATCTGCTGTGCATATGTTGCACAAGCGGCAACCTCCGGCACTGAAAAATGAATTTTTTATAAGGCGTTCGTTTAAAATATACAGCATACATCATTATGCACAGTTCATAGCTGTCAATCTAAGTGGCGCCACTTTGATTGACAGCTATGAACTGACGGTCTAAAGGGCGACACCCCGGCTAATTCTAGTCACTGAGTTTGGGAAAGAGATCGTCGTGGGGTTAGCCAGCTAGCAACGCTATTTAGCATTTAACCTAGCTGGTTAGCCGTAGCTAGTTTGATTATTTCGAATAAAGCAGCTTTTTTCAGCGGCTTTTTTTCAGCCAATAGCGTTCATTCGACCCGCCTCAGCTCCGCCCTCGCTCCACCTCTTTGTCCATATTTGGAGTAACCGGAGGTAGGCTACCAAGATGGCTACGCACTACGATTTGCTTCATTTTTGCTCTTCAGAAACCTATGGGTGACGTCACGGACACTACGTCCATATTTTATACAGTCTATGATGTTGCACTGACTTGTTTGGTGAAAAATGAAAAAAAAATAAATTAAACAATCAATTTCAACAGCATGTGTGTGTATATTTGCAAATATTTCTGTGCATGTGTACAATATGAAACTTGAAACTTGAACTATTTTAGTATTATGGCAAAGCATACTAAAGATGAGAGTGCTTTCCATTATGCCCAACAGTGTGTAGTTGGTTAGACAAAAACCTGGTAATATGAATGAAGTGTGTGCCATTTGGTGCAAAAGTTTAATTTTGATAATGCTATATGTAATTTTGGTTGCAGGCAGTGCTTCAATTTGCAAGGGGTGTGTGGTTTTGTGAATTGTGCTAAGTATTTTGTTAAAACCAGCCTACTTTGCAAAATTGTGTTTTAGTAATTGGAAAAAACTGTAATAATATATTTCTCATCACTGTCAATGAAAAAACACCAGTAATAAAGTTGAGCATTCATAAATACTGAAAATATTGATAGATGAGAAACTAGCAGAAATGGTTGACTGTTAATTTCACATTTCTGATTTACCAAGTTAAAGGCTGCATAGTCTCACTTGAATGACCCTCGATAAGTCTGACAACTTGTTCTATTACATTATAGTCCAGCAGTATCTTAAATTGGTTTTATCCCTATTGGAACTAACATGATTATTGTATTTTCTAAAAAGTGAGCGATGATGAGCAGAAGTCTGACGGCTCAGAAGTGGAGGATGAAGAAGAAGACAACCAGCTTAAGAGCTGTTTTGGTCTTGAAACAGAAAGTGAAGACGATGAAGGATCTGACCGTGGGAACAGACGGAGGTGGCTGCTGGAGAGCAAGTGGAGCAGACGAGAGGCGAGCATGGAGCAGGCTTCTTGGCCATATTTCTACAACCCTGTCTATGCAGGTGAATAAATCAAACACTTCTGTGCAAGTAACTTCTGTCTTGTTCAGTTTTGTATTGTTTTACCATTCTGATTCTTTTTCCCACCATAGCCAGCTCAGAGCCAGACAGTGATCAGCTGTGGAAATCGAGAGAAAAAGTAACCATGTGGCTGAAAACCCAAAATGTATCATCGAACATCAGCTGAAAAGAGAATGAACAAGAAAAAAGAAGCACTTGACAGAAGGATTTTTTGGGGCAGAAGAAGATGCCCCATGGAGCCAGAATCTGAAGGGAAGACCAAGAAGAATTGTTTAAATTCATAATTTTATTTCATTAATAAATGTATTAAAGTGAATGTCCTGTAAACTTTCACAGTTTCTTAAAGATTTCTTTTCTTTGTTTTGCTTTCATTTACATTTTTGTGGCTATTTTTTATCAAGCAATTCATAATCTTGTTAATCTGCACTGTACAGCTGCACTTTAAAGCAATATATAAGAAGGAGAAGAAGGTCAATTAGTGGGAAATGAGATCTGCACCATTTTCCAGGAAATATACCAGCAGAAAATGTGATTTTCCAGTATTCAGTAATTTTTCATTTTGTTTTTTGGTGATGTTTAGTTCTGTGTGTATTGTTGTATTTTAAGTATTGTAAGACCAACAATCAAGACCAACCTTGAAATGTTGTTACGTTAATAAAGCTTTTTTTTCTTTTCCTATTTGTTTTATCATACTAAACCTGTACTTCAGCCACAGTTAGGAACATAAGTTTTACAATCAAGTGTGAATGTAGCAGAAAACAGAATCTCTCAACAAATGCTCTGCAGGTAGTTCATCATGTGCATGAGATTGCTTACAACAAATTGTACTTTCACACCAAACCTGTTCAGTTTGGCTGGTTCACTCATTCACTCATTTTATACTATAGATGGTGAAGGTCTCCGGTGCATCAAATCAGCGACACAACATGGTCAAATGGCTGCATGTTCTTCATTCCCCAACCACTGCATGCACTGGCCAGCTAGATTCAACCCTCTTTGGGCATATAATATAATGAAGAAGAAAGAATAATATGAGAGGTTATAAACATCACAGGCAGGAAAAGAGGGAGACAGATAACTGGAATGTGGAGAGGAGCATGAGATGAAGAGTGATGAAGAGTTGGGAATGTGTATGTGAATCCTCCCCAGGCCCCTGAGCCCATCTGCAAGACCGTCAAAGGGGATTAGGAAGACCAGGGATTACCAGCAGAATGGCCAAATGCGATCTCTCGGTTATATCAGAATGAACATTAATCCAGAGTAAAACCCTCGACATCTCTGTATTCACAGAGAGACAGGCAGCGATATATAAACACAGTGACATCAGTTTACTATGATATAGATTACTATGACAATAAACGTGTGTCCTCTGCCTTATACACACACACATAGAAGGCCAACAAGTGGGTTTTTATCAAAGAGAGAAAAAAAAAGAAGTGGGATGAACAAAGGAGGTAAAAGGTAAAAAAGAAGAGAGGAAAGGTGATAAAGTTTTCTGTGTATATGAATTTTTTTTTTTAATTCTGTCAGATCCCCTTTCAAAATCTCAGACTTCATAGGTATAACGAATGTATAAATGTATTAAGTTCATATTTGACCAAATTCCTGTTTCAAGCTTGTTCATATATTGTTGTTTGTCTTGTGTGTTTATGCTTGTTTCTGTATTTCTTTTTGGGAGCTTTTATTTTGATATCATATATTTTCGTTGTGTGACCTTTGACTCTGTGAGGTAACATCCTTTAGTTTCGCGCTACTTTCCTCAGTCGTCTACTGACACCATGAGGAGAGGTGAGTAGTGCGGATGGTCCGTGTTAAAATAATGAATTACAGCGGAGATGTTAAGTGTGGTTGCAGGGTTTTTTATGGTAAAGGGGTCAAACATGTTAGCTGCTGTTGCACATTCACTTTTAAGTTTGTTTGTTTATTCATTTTAGCAGTGCAGCATTTGTTCGTAGTATGCTAAGCGTTAGCTTTTAAGCTAAGGGAGCATGGTAGCGGTTTTTCACAGAGCATGCTGTCCTTTTCTCTTGGTTTTAGAGAGGTGTGGATGTGAAATGCCGAGATGCTCTACTGATTTTTGTATGTTTTGTGCAGGTATTTAAGCTCCCTTTATGTTTCTTTCATGTTTGCTGTTCTAAATGTATATATATATTACGATTGCCGCTAGTGAGGTGGAGAGTGTTTTGATTGTATATTTTGTGTACAGTCGTCTACTGACGCCATGAGGAGAGAGAGGTGCGGATGTGAAATGCCGAGATGCTGTACTGATTTTTATATGTTTTGTGCAGAGAGAGAATAAACCCCTCCTGATCGGCAGAGATTGCTCTCGTCTCCTCCCTGGTTTTTACACAACGCAGAGCCATGTGTCAGCTCAGACCGGTTACATAGGCAAAGGGTTAAACCTCTCCGGGAAGAACTTCCACCATCCGGGAGTGTCCAGACCATTGCATTCGTTCTCTGACACATTACTCATCATGTCTATTTTTATTGTTACATGTGTCGGCTCATACTTACCCCAGTGTTTAAAGTGGAATAAAAATAAGTGTTGACATTAAGTGGTTTGATATTATCATCTGCAGCAACACTTCAAATTTCTACAGTAAATAAATGACAGCAGTAGAATTTGCTGACGTTTGCAATGTTAATGAACTTAGAGGAGGATGTGCTTGTCTGTCCATGGCCCAAATGTCTGCAGTCATGAGTTAGTTGACACGCCTATAGAGTTTGAATTGGAAGAAGGAAATTCAGGTGCGGCTGGATCTGAAATGTGAAAGTGCAGTGCAAAGTTTCCGAACAAACATTGTGAAGTGATTCACAGTTGGAGCATGTTAAGGCTTGTATCAGGTCAGCTTGAAGCTCGCCTGCTTGAATCATCATGATATCATGATAAAAGGTCAAAGTATAAATCTCTGTCTTCTTCACAGCAACCGCAGCTGAAGCCAAAACGCTACCAAAAATAAATACACGATTTTTATGAAAATATGTCCAAATAACTGAAAAAAAATGTTGGCTCTAACCGTGATGTTTGAAAACAGAAAGAAAAAGACCAACTGGAATCACTTCCTCACCAACAGAACTGAATATTCCCAGCACCTTACTTCACTGTTGATTTGATACACTGCAGTATTGTTCTCCCTCCTGTGGCATGTGAATGGAAACACATCAAACATGCTACATACATATCTTTTTTTTTTTTTTTTTTTTGTATTTCCTAATTACAGGTGGAGTTGTTATATCTTCAGCATAGTCCGACATGTAGCACATAGGGATTTTAGACAGTAAAGTCCAGGTAACAAAGGAAGATAGGAAGTGACTGTGTGTGGTGAGAGGTGTGATGGTGGACACACAGACGCTCAAGGTAACATCATGAAGTGAGGAAAAGCATCTGTGTGAGAAAATAAAATCACAAAGGCACACTTTTATTTTCTAATTGAATATTGACTAACACCTACGCGTTTCAGCAAAAGCCTACTTTGCTGAGAGGCTGAAAAAGGCCTTTCTGTCTCTGTTGTGTCTCTTGACTCCACAGAGTGAGGCTTTTTAAATTACTTTCTCCAAGACGCACCATGGTGCGCTCTTATTTTGTCATCTATGTGAGTTGAAAATGCTTCGAATTAGCACTTCACAATGGTACAAAGACTTGACTTAAAACAAAGTAAAGAACAAAATAACAGACAGGAGTGGAGTTCTGTCGAAGTTTTATAGATCAGTTAAAGTCGAGATCGAGTAAAGTGAGGGCAAAACTTCGAGCCTTTAGAGCTCTTCGATGGAGGAGAGGAGAGGTCACAGAGACGTGGAGCCGGGGGATGTGTAGTGTCTATTGTTCATATTACATAACAATATGGTGCACATACATGTACAGTATATATCCACATAAGATAAGATAAGATAAGATAAACCTTTATTAATCCCTCAGTGGGGAAATATGCAATGCACAGCAGCAAAGACAATAGGACAGTTAAATAGTGAAAAAATAAAAAATGTAAACAAGCTAAAAAGAATTTACAAATTTAACAATCTACACAAGATTATATACAGATATACAGGGGATATACATGAGAATATGGGTATGAGAAATATCACCTCTTAAGAAAAATGACCAGTAAAATTAGATCTTGACATAGAAGAATCAGATATCAAATATTAAGTATAAATATGAAGTATTGCATTTGACTATATCAAAATGAAATATTGCACAGGGTTAGGGTTAATCCTAACCCTGGCCCTGTGCATGAGAATAGAGAATAGATGATAGAAGACAAAGACAAAGAAGAAAGTCCCCTTTGTGCTCAGTCAGACAATAATAAGTCAGATAGCAGTGTTTCCTCTTCCTGGTGAGTCCATCTGTCTTCTTCTTCTGGTCTCTACCCAAACCTTGTGACTACAGGTCAACTCAAGTTTATTGTTAAAGCCCAAATACCACAAATAATGTCTCAAAGGGCTTTACAGGCCCACAAGAGCACTGACCCAGAGACAGGCTTTCTAAGAACACAAGAAAGAAACTCAGAGTGAAAAGGAAGAAATCGTCGACAAAATTGCTACAGTTACACAGAAGATGAAAGCATCTGTTATTGCAATTCATTTCTTTAATCCAACAAGTTAATGATCTCGATATCTCAGAATAATGTGGTCATCATGAAAACAGGTAAATTTATTATTCATAAATAAATAAATCTCATTATTTGGAGATAACAAAAGGTAGTTTTCTAAAAAGAAGGAGGGAGAGAGAGATGATTATCCTGCTCTCTAATTACCAAAATCAATTTTCTCAAGATCGTTAAATAAAATAATAATTAAGGCCACTCACATCTTCCAAATAGTAAAAATACAAAACAGTAGCATTATAACAGGCCCAATGTTTATAACACATTAAAAGCAGAATGGAGATTGACCATTGATTTGTTCCTCTGCTCTCTCTTCAGCTTCCTGCTCTCACACGTGGAATAAAAGCCAAACACGCCTACATCTCTTCCCAAGAAGCTCGACGCAGGCTGCCTATTTCTCCAGCCGTCTGCGAGAGGATGAAATAAAAGCTGTTCTGCTGTCCTGTGACCAGAACACAATCTGCAAAGCTGCTGGCATAAGAATTCGCTCTGGGAGTCGCTGGAGAATCAGCCTTCAGTTTCCTCTGATGAAAATGGGGGACGCCGTCTCCTTCAGCCAAACTGAGACCACTGACAACAAGTGCTCGTGCCAACAACAGTTTTAATCCAAGTCAACGCATATGAGTGTTTTCCCATTTGCTGACCCTATGGTTTTTTTGTGGGAACCTCTTGGCAAAAAGTAGCCTATTTACACATCTGGCAAATACAGAGCAATATTAAAATGCACTTAGAGTCATGTGTCTGGCGACCTGGTCCAGAATTCAACCCGTCTCCACCAACTCTGGAGGACACCTGGCTCATTAGCTGCTAAACACTGCCCTCTAAATGTGTCTGTCTCTCGTTCGGCGGAAAATGACGCTGAATAACATGAGAGTGGTGAGACTGAACCAAAACAGCAAAGTTGTGGGTCAACAATTCGCTGAAAGATGCTAAAACGTTCCATTGAGCTGAGGGGTAATGTGATCATTCTCAATGTGTACATGTGATTCAATATTAGTATCAAAATATGTATTATTATTATTATTATTTATTATATTATTTATTATTATTAATATTTTTAACAGCTGCTCTAAGCAACTACATGTAAATATTTTTGATCAGCTCCAGGGAATGATAAGTTTATTCTTTATTGATCCCCCATAGGGGAAATTCGGGCAGCAGCACAAGCATAAAAATAGCTAAAAATATAAATTATATAACTATAAAAAGATGTATATCCAAAAGTTATATACAACTGTTAAAGCAAAGTGTAAAGTGTTAGAAAAAAACAACAACAGGTACAAAGTACAAAGTGGAATCTAAAATGGCTTAGTGGATAAGGCGACATTCCAATACAGCAGCAAATGTCAATAGTGCAATATGAACGATAATGCAGCATAATAACAACAATAGCAGTAAATGTAAATAGTGATGTCTCAAGTAATGATGATGAAGTAATGATCCAGTAATGGTGATCATAGATGAGAAAGACAACATCGCCTGTAGGAAGGAAAAGGGAAGTGACAGAACACATTGAATGAAAATCCATCCACCCTAACCTCTTCTGTAAGACGGCTGAATACCAACATGATGCTGCCATTTTTATGGAGAGGACAGTCACAATTACTACTTAACTGCAAAACATCACTTAGCAGTAAAACTTACAATGACACTGTTTCAAGTGTTTGTGCGAGCGACTAGTGCTGTCGCAGGAAAAACTCAATGATTACGGTGCTGTAATCAGCACTTAAGAGTGGGAGAGGAACCGGCCTCCACATCAATAGCAAATCACTGCTGTTTCTATAAGTTGGAACGAGACATGCACTGCAAAAGCAACAAGTCTTTCCAATTAAACCACAAAATGCCTGGTTAGCTCTCTCAGATCTGAAAGGCATCAATTCTCAAGTCTTCTAAAAGCAAATCAATGTTGAAAAATAAATCTATTTAATGATGGGAAAAGGCTGGAGTTAAGGTTTGGTCAGGTTTAGGCACAAGAACTATTTGGTTATGTTTATGGAAAGATAGTGGGTTACAATGACAACTTCATTCTTTTTGTTCAAACTTTTGCTTCAGTTGCTGGAGGTGTGTTCTTCAGGTACTGGAGGTGTGGTCTTCATGTGTTGGGGGTGTGGTCTTCAGGTGCTGGGGGCGTGGTCTTCAGGTGCTGGGGGTGTGGTATTTAGGTGCTGGAGGTGTGGTCTTCAGGTGCTGGGGGTGTGCTCTTTAGGTGCTGGGGCCGTGGTCTTCAGTTGCTGGGGCCCCCTCTCCCTTCTCACAGCTGTCCCTCATTCCACCTAATGACTGGCAGCTTCAAAAGCTCTGGTTCCACCTGCAAGCTGCCAGATCATCCCTCACTCCTTTTGTGTGTCCCCACTGGTTTCTTGTGCTCTGCTTTTCTGTTCTTCCTGTTTTCCAGCGTTTCTTGTTCCCGTGTTCTCCAGTGCTTTGTCCTCACTTTCACCTTCATGTCTCCACCATCGCGCCTCAGCACCCACCTACCAGCCTTCAGCCACTGAAGCAGCTCCTCACCACCTGGACTTGGTTTTGGTCACCCTTTTAGTTTTGTTGTCTAAGTCCTGGAGCTTTTTGTGTTTAATAAATCCATTCTACTGTTCCACCATCGTCTGTGTCTCGCTTTTGGGCCCAGTTAAAAACTGAAAACGTGACAAAGGTGATAGAACGATTGTGGTCGAGGTTAAAGTAAACCAGTGTCGACTGTCTGTAGGAAACAGTCCTGTTAATGTCTGAATTTTTGTTGACCCTAACACCTCGACCTCCTCCCTACACTGAATTTGTTTAAAACCTCACTCCTTTTTTTGCCACTCGAGCCTCAACAAATGTAGTTGTGGGGAACTCACTCGGAGGAAGTCAAGCAAGGTTTGCAGAAGTCAAGCGTGTGATTGGTCTTTTGCCACAGATTCGTAAGACACAATCAGTTATTCTTAAATTCTGCAGATGTGATTGAAGACAAAATCTGTCGAAGCTGCGTTTGCACATTCACAAATAAACGATGGCAGCAGAGCAAATAAGAGTTGATGCTTTGGGAGATGATTGATTTGCTCCATTGGAAACATCGATTCACATGTGAGAGGTGCGATGTTGCAAAAAAGATCCAAACAAGAAGAGAAGGACCCTTTGATTTTGAATTCAATATAGAGAAAGGACCGGACAATATCAACAACAACAACAACAACAACAGAGAAAATGGCTGGTTTGGTTAAAGAGCGTAAAGTGTGCCTGTGAGTGATTGTAAGAAAATTGCCGTATCGATGCAGAAGACAATTAACTGCTCATCAAGTGCGTTTCTACACTGAGAGAAAGTGCAGAAGATTGCACAGCATTATGTTGTTTGTGCGACTCTCACACCGTGTGGTAGAAGGTACTGACCCGGAGGACGGCAGTGAATGAAACAGAGGACATCACTTAATAACAACATGACGGCTGATGTGTCTTCATTTAATGGAGTTAGCACAAAAAAGCATCTGGCCGTCCTGTGCACTCCTCACATAAAAGGCAAAACAGATTAGATTAAAATGGCATACAACAGATTAAAATGGCGCAGCAGGGGGAAGTGATTTCATAGAGCTGGCAGACGAGATGAACGAGGCCATGTCAAAAACTCACAAACAGCGAGTCTTTCTCTGTGTATAAACAGAGATTAGGTGAGAGAGACCAAATTGAGGGAGAGAGAAAAAATTAATCATCAGGTTTTGGAAAGGGTTGAAGAGTGTGTGGGAGGAGTAGATTTTAGATGTAGAATAAAAATGAGAACAGAACAGTTTAAAAAAATGACTTTCAGTGAATTTAAAAGGGAAAAAATTATAATATGTCAAAGGGCACACAGGTTTCGCCAAAAGAGGCTGCACCAGATAAGCCTTTCTGCTGTGTGAAGTGAAGCATTCTGGGGCAGAAAGTCATTGTGTTGTTGGAAGCATACTGGTGGAGCACGAGGGGGTGGACAGCACAGCCGCATCCAAACATCATTTTTAGACATGGGGATGATGTTCTGTGCTCAAACATCTGCCAACAACACAAAGGATAAAGATTAGATCTGTAATTAGGATTTCACCACCTGCTCTCACTGTACATAAAGTACACACACAAACCCCCTGGTTCCTCAGGCGCACACATCGCTGTTTACAGTGCAGCGTTGCCAGGTGTGACCTGTATTCAAGTGCATACATTCAAATCCCCTTCTCACTCTGAACATACATGGCACTGCCTCCAAAATGGCGTTACAATTGTTTAATCTGTTCATTTTCTTGGTTAACCGATTAACCATTTAGATGCTGAGATGTCAGGGGGAAAAAATCCATCAGAGGATCAATGAATTTTTTAAGTAGAACAATTAAAAACATGAGGAAATAAAATGTTTAAAGACAAAAAAAAAACTTGAAAAAAGCTAATTCACCAGTTTACCATTCGTGCTTGATTAACTGTTTATCAGAACAGTTGCTGATGAATGTTTTGTGGATCTGATTAGCTTCACATAAAGACTGGAAACAAGGTGAAATGAAAAGGTAGATATGTTGGACTATTTCTTGGCCAGATGTAATGATTTCCTGGAGTCTTCACTAATTAGTCTGGACAAAAAAACAGTCCAGTACATAATGTGCATAAGACCGAAACTCGTTTATATTTATGCATCCATTTTTGTATTAACCAAAGAGATATGTCCTTGCACCTGATTTCTTTTTGTCTGTGACATATTCTAATGATACAGACACTGACACTGTAGTAAAAGTTATAATATTGGTATGATGTCAATCTGATTATCAACAGTTCATTTTCAACGTCTGTTGTTGCAAAGAACATCACATGGCCTGCTGAAAAAAAAAAATAGGCAAAATGATGCCCAGTGTCTCAGGTGTTCGAGGTTTCAGAGGCTGATTTTAACCTTTGAACAGAGTCAGAGTGGCCTTTTCCCAGTTCTTATGCTAAAATAACTGCAGTCTGTAGCTTCATGTTCATGTTCATGCCTTCTCATCCAACTCTCAGCAAGAGCGCAAATAAGTGGCATGTGGCAAGCAAAGCCTTCAGTGCTGCTGCAGGATCACAGCGTCTCCCTGTGGGATAATCAGAACGCCTAATTTGTCTTAGCTAAATCCACAAGTCAGCTAAAAATGCCAAAGATAACATGGGGTTTGGCTACTGGGTCGAATGAGACAGTGGTGGGATCGTGGTCCATCTGTGTGGAGATCAGGTAGGGATCGAATGTAAACATGTCACTGAGCCTGTTAAATCTGCTTCACTGGACACTGCGCTGATGTCCTCATGTAATCTGTTAATCATCCCACATTAAATTAGCCCTGTATACAGTATGCTGCATACATGCTACTCACACACACACACACAATCTGGATGACGTCCTGCTGTTCATCCAATTATGACTGCGCCATAGGGGATCAGGATGAGGACGAGTCAGCTGGTCAGCAAAGATGAATGGAAGATTGAAGCCTTGAGGAGGAGAGATAAAGCTCTCTTGAGGAATAGGAAATGCCAACCAAGCGATGAGGACTAAACGCCAGCTGTGTCAGTCACTCAGATGTAGCCTATATCGTCACAGAGAACCAAAATCTCTGCAATCCCCAAAACTCAAACTCATGTCACCCCTTGACAAAACCAGGAAAAAGCAGCATGACCAATGCAAGAAAATCACGTGGTCACATCGGCCCAGTATCTCGAGGAATTCCACTCATGATGGATGATTCTGTGGGATGCAATTTACATCTCCAGCGCAGCGAGTAGCTCATTGTTTATGCAGCATGGAAAGATGTTAGAACATAGCCAGACCGAATGTGACAAGCTACACAGAACAGCCACCTTCCATATATTTCCTCTGAGAAGCAATGAATCCCTCCTGAGGAGCCCGACAGGACGGCGAGGGTGAGGCTGTACGAAAAGGGCAAAACCCAAATAAATTAACTGTGACCTGGACGGGGTGGAGGATGGTGGAGGATGGTAAGTGATGACACATGGAACAGATTATGTGAATGTAGAAAATGTATTGTCTAGACTCTTCGCTCCCCACAAGAAAACAGCGGCCTCAGCTCAGCAGGGCGGGGGGAGTGACGATAATAACTCCCCCACCCCAAAGGAGAACGTAGACTCAGAGTCAACTCGTGGATGCTGGGGTGGATGTGGGGCTCATGCTCTTATGAAGTGCTATGTGAACAGCAGGGGCGGCAGCAGCAGCAAGTGACAGTATAGCACTGACAGATCTCGCTTCATTTCAGACGTAGCTTCTGAAGTTTGATCTTTATTATTTGTTAACCCAAACCCTCATCTGAATACAGGTGACAAATGATGTAAAAAAAAAACAAACAAAAAAACATTAAACAGTAATTAAATACATAAATAGACTGCTCCCAAAAATGTCACTTCAGAGTTCACTACAGAGCAGAACAGTTGCCAGACAAGAATATTAATATTGAACAATTCTGAAAAACCTTTGTTGCCTGGATAAGAGAAAAGGAGTTAAAACACACCATTTACTTCCTAATGGCTCCATAGGGAAAATATTCTTTTCTTTTTAATTAAACTGAAGATATTTTAGTTTAAACACAAAAGGGAAAATGGTGAACAAATAAAAGGTAATTTCTTATTTCCTTAAATGTTTATTTTGTGTTTAAAAAGTAATTTTTAGTAATATTGAAGTGTAACTTTAAAGAAAAAACACAGATTATGCCTTTATTTTGGTTCCTGTTGCTTCATTGGTTGTTCGTTATGTCAGTTATGGTTATGTGTTGTGATTGGCCAGAGTGAGAGGGGAGGGCGGATGTGAAGAGAAGTGCGGAGAGGCGGAGAGGTGAAGGTGGACGGAGAGAGGAAAATTGAGCAAAAAGTGACTTTTAATCTTGAACTGTTGTGTGAAAAGTGTGGGGGATAAAAGTATCCCTACCAGCTAACCTCACAGACAGGATACCCGGTGGCGCACTCGACGGAGAGCTCAGCGAGTTTATCCACGTGGGAGGCGAGACTCGGCAACGACGCGGAGGACCGGCGAGACAGAGCCGCCATCTTGGTTCGCGGGATTGCGGTGAGCGAGAATCCAGAGACTTGTTGTAGCTCCGGGTAGGACAACTTTTGACTCTTTCTTCATCTGGAAACCTTTAGACTTTAATCCATCGCCGAAAGAAGGGGATTTAACGGCCGCACAATCAGGCCTGCAACTTTTGTTATCTTTGCGTGTGTGAGTGTTTGTGTGTGCTTGTGTGGGGCCCATGATAGTGTGGATAAGTGGTTTGTGATTTGCTAATTTTGAGTAGGAGGTATTTTTGTTTATTTAGGAGAGTTTATTATAGGTTTAATATGTCTTGGTATAGGTGTTTCTTTTAAAGTGAGAGTGTACAGATTATTTGTGTTATTGGCAACAAATCATCAGTAAAACGTGGTTCTCTTTAATTTTTAAAACAGTTGTCTGGGGTCATTTATTTAAAACTCAAGTACAGTTAAGTTAAAACTTGACTAGTTTTACACTTGACATAGGTAAACCATATAGGTATATACCTGATAAAGAACCTCAAAACACCCCATCATTCTCATCCAAGGTGAGCAAAGGTAACCACGAAGTAGCATCGGGTGCTGAGGTGCTACACTTTTTTACAAAATAAAAATAAAATCTAGATTTTTAAATTCTCACCTCTGCATGTGGCATCTATTGTATTGTTAAGGTTAAGGAGAGATGGTGGATATGGCAAATAAAATATGATTCATACATGTTAATAACACAGTTAGTGTTGATTGCAGGTCTGTGACTGAATGGAAACTCATGCGCCGCCCCAACCATCCTTACTGTCCACCTGGCTATATGTTGGACAAACCTACACAGCTCAAACACATGCACATAGACACGTCAATACACACACAGCCAACGTCATACTTTGTTGTGAATATTGATTTATTGGGTAGGCTAAGTGTGGGCGAGTGGTGGACAGGATTGAGGAGAAGGATCAAAAAGAAAGACGCCACGCAATTAGAAATTGAAGAGCCGGAAAAATCAACAAAAGGAGTCGGAGCCATAAAACAGACTACGTGGTTAATTTGCTGTTTGGCTGGTTATTGATTTTAAAAACAGCTTTTTGAGCTAAACCAGGCTCTCTGTCAGTTTTAGGTGAACCCGATGGAGCTTAACTGATACATCAAAGATCCATTGATCATCAAGAGAGTTTGTCACTAAAGTCATTTTGCCAAGAAGGACGTGAAAAAACATCCCACCACCAAGTGTTTAACCATAAAATTTACTGTATGACTATTAGAGGAAGACAGGTGTTGGCACTGAACATCAGTTTAACGAGTCTGTCGGGTCTAAAACGTGATGTCTTTATTTCCTTCAGCAAAATTTCAATCGATTGTTTCAGCGTTATATTGATAATGTGCCCTCTGGCTTGAGCAGCTACACGAGTGACAGGGAACAGTTAAGCCTCCTGATTCTGAAGGGATGAAGCCCGGAGATATGAGACGTCAGAGGAGAGAGACGGAGAGGATGATGGAGAGGGAGCAGAGCATGGAGACAAATAGGGAGGACTGTAAATGTACAGATAAGACAGTCTGTGAGAAAGAGAGTAGAAGAGGATGAGAGAGAGAGGAAAATAAGGTTAGGCAAAGGAAAGAGATCCATTGTGCTTGGAGAGAGTAGATTGCCTTGGCATCGAGCATTATTGTGACAGATGAAGGGTTAATGTCCAACAGGGCAGGGGAGAGTGAAACACTTCCATCACGCACACACACACAGCAGGGACTGCGCTGTCGAGGGCTCAAATCAAAAGCAGCGATTCTGATAATAATAATTGCAGCGATTACTGCTTGTTCGCGCGTCTATCAGCCATTATTCCCGCAATGTTGTGTTTTTTTTTTTCTCAGCTGCATAGCCAGCATTAAATCTCCTCAATTGCTGTCTCCGTCAGTGAGCACAGCAGAGGAGGAGGTTTCACAAAGAAAAAATGCATCCCCTCGTTCTGGAATCACAGATGGACTGCTGCAGAAAAACATGACATCAAAACTCCTGGAAGCGAGTTCTGGATTTTATTCTGCAGGAAAATAACGCCGTGTGTGTGTGTGTGTGCGTGTGTGTGTGTGTGTGTCCAAGCTTGTTTAACCAAACTTGGCAGCAAACTGTTGATGTGCCGACATCTACTCTTTTGTCATTCATTATCTATTTATACAGCCTCCAGTTATGGGTGTCGACTGGAGCTGCAACCATTAGTAGATTAATCTATTAGTCGATTGACAGAAAATTAATCGACAGCTATTTTGATATGAATTAATCGTTTCAAAAATGCCAAACATTTGCCAGTTCCAGTTTTTTACATGTAAGAATTTGATGCTTTTTCTTTGTCATTCGTGATAGTAAATGAAGGTTTTGGACTGTGTGTAAAGACGTCACTTTGGGAAACTGTGATGAGAATTTAATGAACTGTTTGATGTGTTATGGAGTCCAACTCCAACTCCAACCGTGCAGTTCTAGCTGTTGACAAAATCATGAATAAACACAACCACAACAAAGTCCTTTAGAAACCGTTTATTAGATAATTATATGCTGCTTCTGAATGATAAAGAGAATAAAAAAAAACATCAGTGTGTGGGAGAGAGACAAAGGAAAGACAAAATACAGTAGGAAATTGAATGAGCCAAGGACTGATTGAATGAATAAATTAATGAATGGAGGAGAGAATGAATGACCCAGCCTGTGCACGTGCAAAAGGCTGATGGGTAACTAATGACTGCATCGATGACGATGCCGTGATGATGTTCATGGCGTCATATTTTCATCCTTGCCAACATTCATTGTTACCCACCAGCTGTGTCTTTGCAGTAAAAGTGCAGTGATTTATCCCAGAAAGTTGAACTTGTACAGTATCCGTCTGAAAGTGTTGGCGTGTGGGTGTATCAAGTCAGACATTTACTTTTTTACCCTGAGTCACAGCTCGTTTCAGTTCAACTCAACAAAGGGTTTAGACACCAGGGAAGATGCACAAAGGCAAAAAATAGACCAATAAATAAAAAAGGCAAAAGGGTTTTTACAGGGAAGCAGTCACGCCTGGGATGCAGCAGACTGACGCATGGGGGTAAAAATAACCCTCAAGTTTCTATTTCTCTCCGCTGTAGTCTTCTCCAGCTCCTCTCCCTCCTCCGCCGCTGTGTTATTTTTAGCCCACCATGACTCTCCTGCAGAGAGCGTGAGCGTCTGTCTGCCACCACACTGCACGTGAGTCGCCCCGCACGTGGGCTCCTCTCCGTGACAGGCAGCTCGGGCGTCAGACACAACCCACACCGCCGCCGGTACCGACACCGCCGGAAGCAGAGAAGAAGAGGAGGAGGAGGAGGGAAGAGCGAACAAAGATGATGTCGAGGAGGAGAGGAGGTGGATAGACAGAATCAAATAATTGTTGCTTTTATTTTACATTCTGTGTTAATCAATGCATTTGAACAACACAGTGTCTCTTAGATAGATGTCTTGGATATCTCAGGTGTGAGTTGTTCAAATTTGTATTCAGTTCAGTGTCGACCACGAGTGGGGAACGTCCAGCCCCCGGGCCGTGTGCCACCTGTGAGACACATTCGATTCAGCCCGTGAAGCAATTCATGAATACAAAAGAATTCTCGAGACAGCGATCACGTTTTTTCTGTGATCAAAGGAAACTGCCGAAAATAGTAGACGTCCTTCCGGGTGGTCCCTGAACGCAACACACACATGGGGGTTATCTGTCAAGAAAAGAAAGATAGACGCAGAAATGGTTTAAAGATTATTTATAGTCGAGCGTCATCGCAGCTCGAAACTTGTGAAGTGAAAGTTTGGGAAAGTGGAAAAAGTTTGGGTGACCAACAAGCTGCTTCCACAGGACCACATTCAGACAGTCCAAGGTGTGGGTTATGGGATCTTGAATGAAGCTTTGTCAGGTCTGAGCATTCAAAGTGAAGGTGGATGGTCGTCACAAGTCATTCCAGCGAATGTCCAAATCCACTTTTGTTTACATTGAATCGCTGTTGGCTCTGTGTTTTGTGCCAGGAGTCGATGCTGGTTTCTTCGAACTATGACATCATCTTGACCAAGTTGTTATCTGAACCCAAATGTCAATCTTCCTTCAACACTAACCGAGTTGTTTCTGTGCCAAGAGCTACACAAACCTTCTTCTATGTGTTGTTCTGGAGAGAAGTCGCAGCTTATTTTTTTACTTTAATATGCAGCCCTTGATCCGTATTTCTAACTTTCCGGACAGAAATCAGCTTTCATAGTTTTCTAACCATTTTCCCACTTGAGGGTTTTGAAGGCCTGACTGAGTCACAGGACCACACATGTCTCTCTGCGTGATGTGGCTGGGATTTTGTTCCTGTATTACCAGTATGTTTTGATTCGAGTTCTCAGCCTGATCCTTGGATTTTTGCAGCTCATTCGTTTTCAAAGGGGATTTTCTCTTTCGCGGACCCATCTGGAGTTTGCACTATATATCATGAGTAGTTTTAACTTCCATAGGAGTCCAGCTTCCTTCTTGACATATTATTTCCAGTAGAGCTCATTTTCAGTCTGTATTTGACTGCTCTGGTTATTGTATGTGCTGTCATCTGCTTTTGCTGGAATCTGTTCTCAGATACTTTCCCATAAGGAGATGAACTGTATTAGTTAAGGGTCACTACAATCTGTATTTATCATGAACGGATATTTTGAACTTATTTGGTCTTCAGACAGTGTGAGTTTTATTTGTGAAATGACAAAATCCTGAGAAAAAAATATCAGAAAATTCTGAGAATCTTTAATCAGCCCACCTCATTAGTCAGGACCAAAATATCCCAAGAACGTTTGGATGGATTACCATGATATTACGTGCAGACATTCAGTCTGTTGAGAATAAATTGGAGACTTTGATGATCCTCCGAGGATTCCTCTAGCGCCACCGACAGCTTGACATTGACTATTGGATGAATTACCATGATACTAGGTACAGACAGTCGTGATGAGCTGTACTCCTGTAGCGCCACCATCAGGTCAAAGTTTCATTTGATTTATGACAACTTCCTGCAAAACTAATGTAATTCCCATCAGCCTCAACTGCACTTGATGTTGCTCGTTTTAGTCTTGTTTGAACCTGGATCTGAAGTCAGGAATGAGATCATCACATTTTTTGCCATGTCTTGAAAATTAGGATTTTAGATGTATAATCACTGTTGAGCTATGAGTGTCATTTCCCAGAAATTTAGGAACCTTTTAATGCGATGAGTTAGTCTTCATTTTGAGTTGAAGCTGAAAAGGTCAAAACTTCAAAGTACAGTACTGATGATGGTGGACAACAAAAAAGCATGTGCTACCTCGTGCTTCTGGATCAAGAACCCTGTGTTGAATGGTAACGTTATTTTTATCACACTGTACCAATTCCTGTTGTGTCATTAGAGTTTCACTCCATTATAATAAGAGTCTTGAATTAATGTCGATACTTCATTAGACCCTGGTGGAGTCAACTAGAACAGTGATATTAGTAGTTATAAAAGTCTTCTCTAATCTTTTCCTAGTTCTTGGAACCATCAACTAAAAGACAGTTTTCTTCCGTAGTTTCCAGTCCCAAAGTGAGTCTGATGAATGTAATCAAGCGCTCCCTGTCTCAGTGATTGTGGTACAATGATTCTGTCTCCTTTGAAGAGAATCCCATCACAGCTCATTATCTCTCTTTATTTCCAGTCGTCCTGAATGCTCCTATAGGACACTGGCTCCTCTTCTCAGCACCATCTGTCTGAGTGTATGAAGTGTTTCTTAATTGTCCGCATGCGTTAACATATTTTTTAAATTGTCAGTAGACACTGGTATTTTTCATTCTGCAATTATGTGTAGGCTTACATATGTGCCTCTGGAGTCTGCATGGTATTTATAATTTCTTTACCAGGGTAGGTGTTTCAGTCTTCTTTTACAGTGGACATTTTAGGATACTGAAGATGCAGCTTGTCAAGCTCAGCTCCTGTGCTTCAGCTCACCTTTGTCATCTTAAACTGAACATTCATTTTAATGCGTGCAAGACAAGCGATGGTTCATGCTATGTGTTGTCGACCGTGTGTAAATCAGAGGTGTTTATACCTGATCCAAATGACCACATCTGACGTCAGGAGATGCCAGGAGACAGAATGTATAGATCCATAAATACAGTTATGATCATTTATGTTTTCACACAGTCTCTCCCGGAAGTCATTCAGTCATAATGTTGCACTTGGTCGTTGACATGAAAAGTGACAGAAATAGTTGTGCCAAGAATAAAAAAGAGACCTGGAGAGAGAGCTCCTTTCACCTCCACACAGTTGACCAATCACAGCATGCAGGGGGTGTGAGGATTTAAGACGTCTTTAATCTGACGTCAGAGAGATGTTTGGGAGCGGGGGTGCACTAACATATACTGTATAAACTGGCCCTTTAGGTCTTGTTGTTGTCTTGTCCTTCAATGATCTGCCTGGACTTCACGGGCAAATGCTGGACAGGTACACAGTGCACGTCCACTTCCACGTCACTGCTGTTGAACTTTTCAGTCTGTCTTTGTTTTTACGCTCTGTTTTGTCTGAGGTCATTACCACATTCTTTGGGAGAAATGTCTACCTTTCTTAGCAACCTCTCATTCATTAAATGAGAAATGGTCCCACTCTAATTAGCGATCCAACATTCTCTAAACTTTGCCTCTTATATGAATTTGTGCACACTTTGACTCCGTGTCAGTCTTATGAAATGTTGCCCATCTTCAGTTTGATCAATTTTACTGCCAACTTCTGATGTCAAGTTCAGAGTTTGGTCTTAACAAAGACTCGAGATTGTGTCTGTAAATGTGCTCATTACGGATCACTGTCAACCAACTACATGCGGCAGATTATTTGGCTTATTTTATTTTTAGATAGATGGACTCTAAATGTAATCCTTGATGCATATTCAAACTTTTTTTTTTTAAAGTGAGCACTAATAAATAATCCCCTCCAATAATGTCCTAACCCTGAATTCAGATCACTGGTTCTCAAAAGCAGAGCAGGACAATCATAAACCCACATACATATATAAGAAGAATTAAATGTACTTTCCCTGTACTGGAGAGAGTTGTATGAGAAAGGTAAGGCTGTTGATTCGTCACCTTTTCTCAGCTCTGTCTGTTTCTTCAACACAAACTCAGGTCAAAATTTGTCGCCTTAAGCTAAAGGAAAAGCTTTAACAACATGTGCATGTGCAACAAGTGCATATGTTTTTCTATGTAGTGTGTAACATTGTCGACTGTGTGAAAGCATGTGCAGGCCTGTGCATCACTGCTTACATCTAGTGGTGGAGGGACAAACTGCAGACTGGTCAATAAACTCGTCTATTCTCACAGACTAGTGAACGTGTTGTTCATAATGAATAATAACATATGAATGATAATGATGGAAATATGAAGACCTATGATCAGCAGGTTTACATTCAAAACACTGATCCATGCATGTTGAATAGGACATCTTTTTCCATATTGCAAATTGCATCTTGCAAGCATGCAAAACAAGGGGATGAATGAGTAAATAAGAAGCACTGATTTCTGACAAAAAGTGCAATACAGTGCCAAACATACAGTGTAGTTCAATGCATTTTTCAATTTTGTTCAACATGAATTTTCTTCATTGTGTATTTTACTTAATGAAATACAGATTAGTCAAAAACCATTCCTGTCAATACTTTTTTGGAGTCATAGCACACAGACATGAAACGCAAATTCAATGTGACTTCCACTTTCCGGGGATATCTTTATCACTATTTTAAAATTACCTGACAAACTGAAAGTTTATGACAGAGTGCTTCTTTATGGGATGAGGAAATTCTCCTAATTCTTAAGATAAACAGGTCTTTCTTCATAAGGACAGCAACACTAGAAATGTATGATGATCTTATAGAAGATGACGTATGGCTGTAGATTAAATTACCCAACAATACATGAAGTAATTAAAATGATAAAATGCTCAACCAAAAATCTACAGCAGTAAAATATGTAATAAATAAATAGTAAACATATTAATGCAGCAGTAATATTCAAAAATATCACAAATTGCAAAATGAGTACTTTTTACCTTTGATACTTTAATTACTTTCATATTTTAATTTGAGTAAGGTTTTGAGTTCAGGACTTTCACTTGTGGAGTATTTTCTCAGTGTGGTATTTTACTTGAGTAAAGGATCTGAATACTTCTTCCACCACTTGACTTATAGAATAAAAGATAAAGTTTAGTTCATACAGTTTTAGAAATGTTCCATGCAAATATAACATCACAGCTGAGCCGAGAAAAGCTCTTGTACTTCTGTGGGTCACTGCAGTTGAAACAAGTCGACATCACTTCACTGTCAGACTCAATGAGCTGATTGAACAAGGCACATTTCTGTTGAATGTTAAACTTCTTCTCTCCTGATCTTTGCACGCACAAATGACGACACACACATTGTACGGTGGTTACGCCCCCTGTGGGAGTGCATTGGTAATAACTTTATTGCAAAAATACAGGTTCCCTCTTTCCCCGAGCAACACCACCCCAGAACTGACACACAGTCTACACACACCCACAAACAATAATCCGCCTGTAGTCGTTCGCTCCTCGCTCCTCAGCCCTCTCTGTCTCTGACCGTCACATCATTCAGACACACACTTTCATCCTGTAGTTTACATTCATTCGCTCCCTTGGCTCTCTCCCTCCTTGTTGCTCTCTTTTTGCATTCCATTGGTTAAAACATAGTAGTAGATGCAGAACAACAAAGTTCACCAGCAGCATTAAACATGAGATCTCCTCCTCCTCTCCGTCTCTGCCAGAGTCCATGAGAGAGCGCCCGTGGGTGGGTGTGTCTGCCTCCTGACTGTCTCTGATACAGGATCGTGAGGGAAGGTTGATTTGCATAGCGGACTCATGCGCTACAATTGGCTACATTCTCCCACATCCAGAACCCAAGAGAAAAAAAGAAACAATAACAGACAAACAAAAAAAATACAACAACAAAATTGGAACCTAAATGAAAATAAAAACAGCAATGTTAAATATGCTCTCTGAGTTAAGTGCCAACCTTTGGTTTAGTAACAACGATCAATCAACATCAGTAAATTCTTGAAGAACTTTACATTGGCCAGTTGTTTTATAAGGACTTTGTTATTTTATATAATATGTAATAGAATAAAGCATATAATAAATGTACTCTACACATGTCAGAACGCTCCTCAGTAAAGGGGGGGGGGGGTGAAGTTACAACTGTTGGTTACCGTGTAATAACTGTTCATACAACTGAGGAAATGGTTGACATCTCTGAAGAAGATAGCTCACTGGCTGAAAATATACCTCTAA
Source organism: Centropyge bicolor (assembly GCA_037975185.1). NCBI lineage: Eukaryota > Metazoa > Chordata > Actinopteri > Pomacanthidae > Centropyge > Centropyge bicolor. The sequence goes on along the minus strand of JBBMOC010000031.1, from coordinate 3,019,227 downwards.
TACATATATATCATATAAAGCATATTCATATTAGACATGTCACTGTCTCAGGCTGAAGATGAGCATTTTCTATTCACATCTGAGGTCTCAAAACCAGCTTCAGTAGGAGGGGGAGAAATAATAAAGTGTGAATTCATAAGTTCACCTGAGGCCGTTAAGTAAAGCAAACGCCATCGACTTCTCCCCAGATGCCTCTCAGTCAAACAGCCTTTCGGAAAAGTGCACTTCTGCCGAGTAACCTTGCAAAGCGCACTTGAGTCATCTCTATTTTCATTAATAAAGCCTAAGAGAAGGGTTTCCCAACCTACATTCTCTCATTCCGTCTCGACTTCCCTCCCCTTGTTGGCCTATTTCTGGTGCTACTGTTTCCTGTTTGGAAGAAAGAAAGCAAGCGCGAATCAAGAGAGAGCAAGAAAGGAGGAGAAAAAGGAAGAAAGGAAACAAGGAAAGAAGCAGAGAAAAAGGAAGCGCTTTTCTTGTTTAATCTCCCGGTAGAAACGGGAGAGCTGTCATTAGGTCGGCGAGCGGTTTTGGGGGGGCGGAAACTCCAGCTAGACACTTGTGAAGTGCACTCCACTCCTATTTGAAATGCAGACATGAGGAAGTACCACTTTTAAGTTTATCAATATTCGTTAATTATCATTATCAACATTCCATAAGGTCTTATTAATTAACATACAGGTTTCATACATGAGTTTTTCTGTACATGACTTTTAGTTATTAGAGAGTTCGGTCTCGGGCGGGTTTACTGTGTGCGCACACAGGAAGAAAAAAAACAAACAAACCCAAAAAGAAATAGAGAAAAAATATGGCTGTCCATCTGAAACAGACCCAGTTCGGCTACGTGTGCGTCCAAGAGGAAATGCCCGTGAAGAAAGAGGAAGAGGCGTGGCTACTTGGTAAGAGCCTCCCCCTGAGCTGAGGGTCCTGTGGGGGTGGACGACGAGTCTGCCGAGAGCTCAGGTCCCAGTCAGACCCGGGCCAGTGAGCGACCAAGCCGACAACACCACTGAAAGCGGCATGCTCGCCAGGCTGACTGCACAGGGGGGGCCCTCTGAAAACCCAGGAGGAGACGAGAAACAACAGTCCCGGGAAGTAGGGGGGAAGGTTGAGGTTGTAGTTGGGGGTCAGAGTGACTGCATAGACAGAATAGTAGGTCGAGGGTGGGGGGAGGAGGGAGGGAGGGAGGAAGGCAAGGAGGGGCTAAGCAGGGTGCTGCAGGCGCTGAGGGAGGCTCTACGTCAGTGCAGATGTGCATGTGTGCGTGCATGTGTTTGCGTGTGCATGTTGTTTGAGGGAGAAGGAGGAGGAACAGGATAGGAGTTTGAGTTTGATCCTCCTGAGCCAATTCCAGGTCCGTCAAGGCGCCGCCCCGCGAGGACCCCGGCTCTGCTCGCCCCCGGTGGAGGTGGGACGCGGTGAGACATTAGTGAAGCAGAGCAGGACTCTGGTCAGAAGACAGCTTGACCCCAGTCAGACACAGCCAGAAACTCCCTGCACCGCCCGACAGCTCCTGGACAAGAGGAAGCGATTAACATGAAGGTGCAGCTCATACTTAGCCAATTTTATATATTCAATTTGTTGAAACAATCTATCATACACACTCAACTGTTCAAACACGAGATGCATTTTTAACCCTTTGTCGGGCAAGTGACTATTTTTGGTTAATTCTCGCACACTTTACATATGTGAAAAAATTTGAAAAATCTTACAGCAGAAATAAAGATTTGTTATGTCCTCCAATAAAACTCTAAGGTTGAATTTTTTAATTTCAAAGTATTTCAATGAGTGTCCTATAAAGGGTTAAGGCTGCACCAATTTAGTCAAATTAATTAAAAATTCTCTATATCTTCTGCATAAATTTATAGACATTTTCCTCTAATTCATCTTTGAGACATGCAATAGTTTAATATAAAGGTCTGTGATTTAGTAAAGCATTAGTAAAAGTGAACAGGAGTGGTACATAAAAAGACATTAAAATACAAAGAGGTCGTGTCTTGATTCCAGTGACTGATCAGAAACCTGGATCAGGTTTTTACATGCCACAGTTTCCTGGTTTCTATCGGAGGACTGCAACAATCTTATCCAGGTTTCTGAGACCAGGATAGAATGTTTACATGCACCAAACCAGGATCCTCTAAAAACCTGATCATACCCAGTGTGTATGTAAACATGCTCACTGATGAAGGCAGCCACAAACATCTGGGGAAGAAAGCCTTGTGCACTGGACACCAGTTGTTTCATTTGGATTCAACTCACATCCAGAACAGAAATAAATCTGACAGGGTTTAAGGGTCAGTATCTTCTCGCTGTTTTGTATTCTTCTGTGTTGCATTTGTAAGCTCATTATTTACTGGTTTGCTTATTATTTAGGTGCCAATGCCTCCGGCTGCTTGTCCCACAAATGTCAGTTTCAACTTTGAGCTGGAGAGGTGTCTCACAACCTGCCAAATAAAGAGCTTCAGCTTGATATGCTACATATCTATTCTGAAACAAGAACACTTCCTGATGTCAGTGTTTCCAGTGACCTATTCAGTGATATTAGAGTTGTTTCAAGTAATAGAGAATATTATATATGCAAACGACAATAGCTTTAATGTGCATTAGACCTTAAAGGCCATAGACCTTAAACAACACAAAAAACACATATGCAGTTAGTCTATGCATCATTTTAGTAAGAAATATATCTTTCAAAGTTGGGAACAACCTGTGTAGTTTCTGACTAGGACCATGATTAAAACGGTGTGGTTGTTCTGCCACCTTGGCCAGACATGTTTTTAGATGAATAATAGGTGTTTTTCTAAATAAGATTTTAGTGCATACGAAATATTTTATCACCCGGTTCAAAATGTAGCTGTTTTCTGGAGAAAATTTTCATTTGTCATGTGACAGATGATAATAAACTTTGGCTCTCCACAGTCATTACAAATCATCAACACATCCCCAGGATACAGCTATGTGCAAATAGGGGCTTAGCCTACTTTTGTGCCAGATGAGTCTGGTTTGCCAAAAAGTAAGTTCACCAAAAAATTGATAAAATACCAAAAAAAGACATTTACTTTAGGATTTGGACCTGATATAAAAATCGTCTCTGAAACATCTGGCACTAAAAGAAGCTCCACCAAGGAAACTCTTACCAGTCATAAGCAGATGAGTGGTATTTTCCTTTAAAGATTACAAGTGTAACGTCACATGAGCTCTGCGCAGTGTTTACCTGTGAAGCGGTGGAGGGAGGTGGTGATGAGAAGGTGTTGGTGATGTGGAGGATGGAGGAGATGATAGTGGTGGAATAGCAACAGGGACTCAGAAGAGAGGAAGTAAGCAAGGAGAGGCACTGACATCAGCCTGCTTCACCTTTGAGAGAGAGAGAGGAAAGAGGAGGGAGAGAGGCGGACAGATTGTAGATCGAAAAGCAGGACAAAAGGAAGAAACGAGACAAACAGCGGGGGGGAGAAGAGCACAGGGAGAAGCAATGTGTAAAGTGCCACGGTGGGACATCAGGCAGATGCAGTTTAATAGCACGGCCACGGGGAGGCAGCAGAGCACAGGAAGTGGCACTCACAAAGCTGCGGGTTGCAGTCAGGCGGCTGCGGCGTGGGGTCACGACTGTGCCGCTCAGGCTGCGTCCAATTCGCCTCAGGTTTTCCCCATCATCAGGCTCCGCCCCGAAACGCAGATCCCGCAACATCATTGGCTGCAGAGGCAAGAAAATTTCTGTCAGACGCTGGAAAAAATTATGACCTGTGAACATGTGAGCGGATTCTGTCACTACATAGATATTACCTTGTTGAGGTAGGTGGGGGTGCCGGTGCAGTCCGCCCCGTACACACTCCTCTCCATGTCTGCGTTGGGGGTCTTGGAGCGAGCCTGCCCTCCCACCCTGGATATGAGCCTCTCTGATGGGCTGCAGCCTGAGAACACACAGGCAGGGCTGGAGGTCACCAACATACAAGGATGGGACCATTAACAAGCTCTAACTAAGCTCCTTGTATCCATTTACTTTTACATATGGTGGCTTAGGTAAAACATTCTGTCCCACATGACTGGACAAATTCTGTTCCAGCCCTTTACTGAAGCAATGCATCACTTATTGAGTCTACTGTTCAAATGCAAGACGCCGTTTTTTTTTTTATGGCTGCACCATTTCAGCAAATTAAAAAATTCTCCATGTCTTAAGCATCAATTTATAAACATTTTCCTGTAATTTATCTTCGGAGATTTCTGGCTAGAATTTGAGATAAAGTTATGTGATTAAAGTTAAGTGATTCTGTAAAGTAACGTGACAGCTCACCAAAAGGCCTCTTATGTGTTTAGCAAAAAAATTGGCTGCTACAACCTAAAAACTCTTATGTTGCGTCCCAATGCATTCTACATGTAAACCAATGTACACACTATATACTATACACTCATCTTTACAGTATAGTATTTGCACCTTTGACACCTGAATGATAGACGTGCACTGTCAGAATGAAACAGCAACTTCAGAAGAAATCTGACAGAACATGTTTTCCACACCTTTAATTCCTTTTTCTTATTATTTTTGCAGCTGTGAGAAGCTCATTCATTTCCTTTGTGCACTGCATTGTGGGACACTCAAAAATCAAGTTTTTTAATATGCACTCTGATTGTTTTAGTATAGTTTTGTCACATACAGACAGAACATTAATTTGAATTTCTGTCACCAAACGTGACTGTACAGTACTATGGGACTGCACCTAATGATTATATTCACTGTCAATTAATCTGTCACTTACTTTAATGATTAATTGGTCATTAAGTACAAGAAATCTGCAAAAGTTTTCAGAGCTCCAGGCAGTGACTATAAATTGCTTGTTTGATTTGATAAAACAGTCCAAAATCCAAAGGTAAAATGATTAATGATGTTAAAAAATGTAAGGTAGTGCTTGATTCATGACTCTCACAGTTAATTGATTATCTAAATTGTTGACAGCGGACTAACTGATCACAATCTTTCAGGGATTTATATTTAAATTATACACATAAATTGTTCATGAATGTCATCGTAACAAATTTGTCAGTTTAAACTTTTCACTTGAAGTTGTATTGTGGTAGCTTGTCTCTGTGTGCGCGTGTGTGTACCTGTCCTTCCAGCCAGCAGACTGGCCTGGTAAAGGGAGTCAAGCTCAGACAGCTCAGCCTCTTCACGGTCACAGCAGGGATCACTCTGTTGCCCTGGGGCATGCTGGGAGCTGTAGTGCCCCGGAGAGGACTGGCAACTGTAGCTGTGGCGCTGACTGGGCGCCTGAGGCCTGATGGGAACGCAGCGGTCAGGGGGCGTGTCATACGGCGTCACCACGGCGTCGGGGCGGTCCAGACTCCAGGAGGACCAATGACGTGTGCCGCTGTCGGCGGCGGCTCCGTGCCTCGGCCAATGCTGAGCGGCGCCGGTGGGGGAGTTGGGCTGGGGGGGCTGCCAGAGAGGCGTGAGAGGTTTCCTTTGCCCAGAGGCTTCCAGAGGGGAAGATGGGGGAGGAGTAGAGGACAGAGGGGGAGGGTGTGTGTGTGTGGGTTCAAGGTGTGTGGAGTGTGCAGTGTGTGTGGTGTGTGTATCCCAGAGACGCAGAGGAAGCGAGGGCAGAGAGATGGCTAAGTGCTTCCCCAGGGGTCTGACACTCACCCCCCCTGCCTGCAGCAACTCACACAGCCTCACCCCCGTCCCCTCCCTCCCATCCTCGCCTTCTTCCCCTCTCCTCCCCACGCATCCACCCTCCTCTTCCTCCCTTTGGCTGGAAGGGGCGCAAGGGTGAGGGATGCTGAGGGTGAGCGGGGGTCGAGGGGGAGCGGGCCGATAGGGTGGAGGGGGCGGGTCCGGGCCCAGAGCAGCGTCCTGGTTGGGCGTTGCTTGGTCCTCTTCCTCCTCCTGATTGGGCGTCAGCAGTACTTGGACCGGGCCAGGCTGTTCACTGGAGGACACAGGAGAGGGAGGGTGTCAGTCAGCCAGCAGCACGAGGGGAAAAAAACAAAAAAAAAAAAAGAGCTGCTCTGACGTCAGGTGAGTTACTGCATAGAGGGAAGGTCACAACAGCATACCAGGATAAACAAGCAGAAAACAGACACACACACAAACACGCACACACACAAGCTCACTTTCATACAGAACAAACAGCGACTGTATGAACACACAATGATGCAGCCTTGTGCAAGCATCGCTTCGTGTATGGGATCTCGCAGCCATGCTGTTTATGAGTCAGGCACAAGCTCAGCACCACCGACTGACAGATCGCTGCAGAGTCACCAAACTCAACTTCCTGATCAGAACATCCTCAGCTCAAACAGCCAGAGATTTGACTTTAATCTGATTATCAAAACAGCAATTTACCCTCAGCTGCACTGTTGCTATTCATCAACACTGAAAATAAATGTGGCTTCTCCAGTCTGGAGTAATTCAGCCTCGGCGGGCCACTATATTACTTTATTGATTTACATACATTGATATGTGGAGGATATGATGTATGTTGAACATTAGTTGATCCTCTCTGCAGAGACACGGCACACACTCTGCACTCTATCAGTGTAGCAGTGTGTGTGTGTGTGTGCTAAACTAGTGTGTGTCTTGGTATGTGTGAACAGCAAGTCTGTAAATTTGTGTGTCTATTTTTAAAGACAGCATGTGCGCAAAACCTGTATGTGTCTACGTGAGCGCCAGCCCCCATCCCCCACATTAACTCTCCCGTCTCTTTTCAGCCTTAGTAATTACCCAGCAGGCTTTGCAGCAGCGAGCTATAAATCAGAGGCTTGTGTTGATCAATAGAGGAGAGGAGGAAGGTAATAAAAGAGGCTGAGCGCTGAGCTTTACCTCCTCCTCCTCCTCCCCTTCATCCTGCTTTTAACAGTTTGGATTTGCAATTTATGAATCCTTAACCAATTTTTGCTCCAGTTTAAGCCGAGTTCTAATGAAGCAGAGACGACTAGACTTGACATTAACATGAATAAGTTAGCAAATCCAATTATTGTCTCTACCATTGTAATTATCATCAATTCAGCTGGTTCAAAGTGCCGCAGTAAGACACCTCACTAGATCTAATAGATAATGTTTTAGGGTAGATTTTGAGATTTGAATGACCACCTTTAAGGCATTTACGAGATTGGATCCTGACTATCCCTCTAACTTGCTAATTACAGAGGAGACTAGACATTTCCAATTGGGGCCGAGTACGTTACTTTAAAGATCTTTTAAAATAGTTTTCATTCTCTCTCTCTTTATTGCAGTAGTTCTTTTTTAAAATTCAATTTAATCATCTTTCATTCATATTTGATACAACTCTGATCTATGTACTTTCTTTTTTGATCATCTGTTGAACTAATTGATTAACTTTGGTCTATAAAATGTCAAGAAAATAGTGAAAATGCCATAAAAATGTCAGAATTTCCATAATCTTGAAATTGCTTGTTTGTCTGAACAACAGCCAAAACCCCAAAGAGATTCAGTATATTAAACTTTGTGAGATGCTTGGTTATGCTTGTCTGTTTATTATTATCATTTAACTACATCAAATGTGATTCATTTTTTTTATTTGGATTCTAGATGAGCTGCCTTTTCCAAATAGATGAAATATGGCCTTTTTTTTTTCACTCAGCACTTCTTGTAGGAAACTTCCTCACACAGCAGAACTAACACATCAGGAGGAGACTGACTGGCTCACTGTGACACACAAACACAGCAGCACAGAGCATAACAAACAGGACACTGAACAGGATCCGTGACTGCAATCGCATGGCAGCACACAGGACAGAGGCACAGTGACGGACTGCAGCTTTACGGTGCACAGAGGGACAGATCAGCGGCACACAAAGAGCAGAGGGAAGCCTTGGCAGCACACAGCTACAAAGAGCAGCACAACAACAATGAAGGGAAGCAGTGAAGCACAGAAAAGCAGAGAGCAACTCTCTCTCTCTCTTTTATCCTCGATGGCAACACAGAGCCCAGCAAAGCAAGTTTTTTTTTTACTGCACTGCAACAAACACACAAACACAAAAAGGGGATAAGAAGTTACTGTATATCGTCAAGTGTGTGTGTTTGAGAACACACGCACGTTCAGACACACATACACACATACAGCAGGATGTGAGAGTGCAGTGCTCAGGGGTTACAAGAACAGGGGGGTTCTGGGATTTTGGGCAGCCAGAGCTGAAGACACACACATGAGGGTGTTGAGGTGTTTTTAGACAGCCAGCACCCAAAGAACACACAGAGGAGTCCTGAGGTGGGTTTGAGGACAGCTTGAGCTGAGACACACACGAAGTGAGGGGGGGGAGGGGAGAAGGGGGTCTGTGGTGGTTTTGAGACAGGCACCGCTGCGGACACATAAGGGGGGACAGTGGTGGTACCTGCGAGGCCCCTGTGGGCGGGCGCTTCCTGTCTCCCGTTCCATTTCCTGTTCCTGCCTGCGTTTGATTGGGCCCCCAGTGCTCCTCATGCACGCAGCTACAGCCAATCCGCTATGAGCGTTAGCCTCATGCAGGGGTCTGAGCACAGCTGAGGATGTTAACAACAGAGCGGGAGATAAAAAGGAGAAAAGACAGAAAGGTAAAACGACAGAGTGGCAGAGAAAGAAAGAGAGCGAGGGAGAACGGAAACGACAAAGATGAAGGAGAGAGTAAAGGATGAAGAAAGAGACCAAATATGAGGATGAAAGAACAGGTGAGACAAAAGGAGAGAATAGAAGCAGAGCAGAAGGAGTGGTTATGAGGGGGCCGGCATGCATTACGCTCCTCTTCTGGAGGTCAATGTGTGTGTATTTTAAACATAGCATAGAGTTGCAAAGTGGGAGGATGTATTTTTACTATTCTCTTTATGTTGGGGGAGTGACAGCCGGAGAACTGAATTGATTAAATCATACATACAAAATATCAGGAACTAGTTTCAGAAAATATATGATTCTTTGATAATAGCTCTGTTTTGTAGAAATCTGATAGAACATCCTGTTTTAGATGACTAACTATGGGACAGTATTTTCCTCCCAATTATAACAAAAGTCATTTTTCGCATTTGCTGCAACTCTGATTTGCACCTTCTTCTCCAATACTAAAGCCGCTGAGGCTCATGGGTATTGTAGTATTCCACACCATCCACTACACCAGACTGATGGAAATCAATGGATTATTTCTCAGACACAAAGCTGAAATGATTAAAATTCATAATCAGTATTTTATTGTATCTTTAAAACTAGATTACATAGCTTTTATTTTTACGCTCTTGTTCAGTTTAATACACACAGGAGTTTTGCTCCTGGTCTGGTACGAGCAGGGGCTTATGATGGCTCATGTTAGCCATCTTAATATTTTTGTATTACAGGCATTACTAAGTCTACTCAAGCTACTAATGAGCTTGGTTCAGCCAGCGTTATTTTGTCCTGGAGCAGACTCCTGTGTTTTTATGTTTACCAAACACTGAGGATATCATTTTTAGGAAACTCTGAAATAGGAAGAATTTATCGTGAGGAAAAACACGTCCACGACCAGAATCTCTTCCTACTTTGCAACTCTATTGTAAATGCATCAATATGTTAACTTATACCGCAGTTAGTGAGTCAAAAAGTCAAGATTAGATCAGTGAGGAGCAAAGTTGAGGCTACGTTCATGAAGCCACAGACACCAGAGAGGAAGAAAAGACTTTTTTTTTTGGCACAAAGTTTTCTACGGTGCGCAGCCTTGTGAACGCACCTTGAATGGTGTTAGTTAGTTATAAAAAAGATGCAGAAGAGGACAACAAAAGAGCAACCATCACCCATCTTGGCTTGACTTTACAGACTTTTGATTGATCGAGACAGAATAAAGGAAGGTTGATGGCAGCTCTGTTGTTGTTGTTGGCTGTAACGTCCTCTAAAACACTGAGGCAGATTGTTTGGAGTCCGCCTGAAACCATCGATAGGGATGTGGGAAACCAAATTCTGTTACGTAATCGCACTGATAGTGATGCCATCTGTTCGTTCGCAAGTCGTCCTTTCACTTCATCAAGGTTGAGTGTACTCACAGGGGTGTGTGTGTGTATGTGTGTGTGTGTCAGGTACATGAGGCTGAACACACTGAAGCACACACAGTAGGACGGACAGGACACAACATAATAATCCCTGATATAGATTTAGTTAATGCTGAGCTGGAGGGGAAAACCTGCACACCTGCAGTTCATACAACGCTCTCTCTCAGACACACAGATTTTCTGAAAACACTAACACACACACACACACAGAAATGTAGAATTTGTGGACCGAAATGTATGAAAACACACACACGCAGGAATGTGGACAACACAACTGCTGTCTTTGAGTCAAATCTGTCGGATTAAGTCTTTGCTTGTATTCAGCTCTCGTGTCATTTAAGCCATGTCTGAGTCGAGTCACGCAAATCTGTCAAGTCTGCAAATTGCAAGTCAAGTGTCTGAATGCTGACCATTAAAATAACACAGCATGCGAACATTATTTTCTGAAAGCAAATTAAAGTTGTTAGCAGCTTAGTTGAGATCCTTTCAATGCACATGTAATTTAACAGAGTGAGTGGCAATGCAACGGCTGCATTAATTTATTGTTCATTTTCTTAAAATTGCAACGTTTTACCTTTAAGTCTAAAGTGAGTCGGCTCTTACGGCAATCAAGTTCAAGTCAAGCCTCAAGTCCTGATTGCGACCTAACGGTTAAACAAGACTATGAGAGTCTGCGGCTTTGAGCAAAACGCAAACATCAGCGCATGTTCACAACTGTGATGCTCACATGCTGATGTTTATCAGGTGTAATGTACTCAGAGAAAATCATTGAGCTGAATGCTGACCAAACAAGCAGTCACCAGACAGTGGGGAGGGGGGGCTACAGAAGCGTTGAAAGTGCTAAACGTGTGCACACTTTTGACGGAATAGTTGACATTTTGGGAAACACACTTATTCACTTTCTAGTGGATAGTTAGATTGATGTCTAATAAATGTGAAGTAAAATTATTGAACATGTTTAAATTTGACCTGATGTTGGTGCAGCAGGAACAGTTTGAGGATCACAAAAGTCAGTATGATCTATCCTCATGGGACCATGAACGTCTGCACCAAAATTCATGACAATCCATCCAAAGGTGGTGAGACATTTCAGTCTGGACCACAGTGGTGGAGAGTCAGACCAACATCGCTGTCCACAGAGTCACACTGGTAGAATGGCTGAAAACGAATCTGCCAAACTGATGCAAAGGTCGAGATATACTGACTTTTAGACCCTCGTGTCCAGTTCAAGAGTCGAGCTCCAAAAACACTTCCCATAAATGTCTGTTGTTGGACCTTCCATTGCTGGTATGTGCCTAAATATTTCATAACACTCAGATTTCTCTGTGACGAGTCAGCTGAGTTTGACATGTAAAACTGGTGAATTAGCCCTTTAAATGTGAATTGAGTCCAAGTCTGTATAAATTTGCATGTACTTAAACATAGAAGACACTACACACACACACTCGGTCACTGTTTTGTGAACTCAGAAACACACACACATTGTGAACTCCCTAGTGTGTTCAGAGAGCTCTGATCTTGGACTGGGATTGTGATTTTAAATGGGAATCACCCTGAGAGAGTTTCCCACTCAGTGCCGGTCAGTGAACATCCCACAGGAGTTTCCATGTTGGTAAAAACTGATCTGACAGGGATTTGCTCTCTGCTCTGTTCAGCTACACTGAACTCAGTGAGAGCTCAGCTGGAACTGAGGCACACTTATCGTGACATAAAACACTCATGGATGACACACAAAAACACTGATTTATAGAGTGTGAGTTATAGTAACACGCACTGAACTAATATGAAAAATACAGATGGAGGGAGAGACAGACGAACAGATGGGAATGAGGACAAAGAGGAGGTCAGACAGAACCACCGATGTACAAGTCACTGTGACTGCTAAACTAGACAACAGGTGATAATGTGACCTTAAAGCTACACCGGGCAAGATTTGAACATAAAAATACCTGCAGTGACGCACAGCATAAAAACAGCCTCACATCCTTCCAATTGAAATGCCAACGATTCGCCCTGCTTCCGTTTTTCTTTTGTGAAAATTGAGATTGAAATCGAGAAAAGCTATTTGGGGTTGGAAACATACAAAGTTGCCACGTGAAGCTTTAAATGCAGTTTGACCTTCTTCTTAAAGGTCCAGTTCACACAAATTTACCAAAAATATTTTCTCACTCTCATGCTGGTATCTAGTGATGCAGACAGTGAGGTTTGGACCTGAGTGTGAACAGGGTCTAACCCTAACCCTAACCCTAACCCTGACTCATTTCAAAAAAAGGACTGCATGTATCAAAGTTTACATTTTATTCCCATCAATTGGAGAAGGAAATTTAAGAGATGAATATTTTAAAAATTTGGCAAATAGATCCAAAACTACCTGCATCACAAGATACCACAAGAGGAAAGTGAGACAATATGTTTTCTGTAAGTTGGGTGAACCGACCTCTTTGGCTTTCCTTAAAACCTCCAACCTCCCATACATCTCTTCCTACTCCACCCTCCACCTCCACCCTCCACCTCCACCCTCCCTCGTCCCCATTTTCTGGCCTTTCTCTTCACCCCTCTTTCCTTCATACCCTGGTGTTGGAGCTGGTCCAGGTCCATGAATTTGCTGGGTTTGGGGTTGAATCCCATGGCCGCCTCCCGCTCCGCCTCCCTCCGTTTCTGCTGCTCCTGCTGGCGGGCTCTCCTCGCCACCTCCTCCTGCAGCTCGTCCAGCTCACTGCGCCCCGAGCCTGAACACAAATGAAATCATCCATCAAATCAAATGCAAGTCACAGCAGCTACAGTACAGCGCATGGAAATACGTGTGCGAATACACACCTGCGGTGGTGCCGCCGCCCCAGCTGGGGGAGGGCAGCTCCTGCAGTATGGCACCGCTGCTCTTTGACTTGGGCACCGAACGCCATGAAGGTCCTGACATCAGCACCCGTTTCTGTTGCCCCACCTCCCTGTGGAGAGAAAACCAGGGAGACAGGCAGCAAGAAAAAGAGACAGAAGGGGAAAATGTTGAGAGTCCAGATCGTCTCCAGGTGAACATGTCCATTGATTGATTTGTTGTACTATTGCTGGACAATTTTGTCATTGTTACTGTCACATTCGTATTTCATGCTCATAAAGTGAAATTGAACGGAAAAACAAGAGTGACAGAGAAACCAAGAGAGGGGAAGACAATGAACGAGAGGGACAGAAAGGAAGAGACAGTAATTGTTATTTGTGGCTTTCCTACCTGTCGGGGCTGCTGCTGTTCCTCTCACTGCTCTCGTAGCCACTCTCCATTCTCTGAATCAGACGTGGCTGGTGCTCCACCCCTCTCAGAGGTGGAGGGGCAGGGGGACCCATTGTCCGCCCGCTGCCCAGAGACCTGGGCTGCCCGACCAGCCCAAACCCTGCCTCCAACTCCCCAACCTCCCTCCCTTCCACCTCTTGCAACCCTAGCTGTGCGGGTGGAGCAGGTCCCACTAAGGGAAAGGAGTCCTGGGGCTCCGGAGGGAGAGAGGGACCCGGCAGGGTGTTGTAGCCCAGAGAGGAGCCTCTCGGTCGGGTGAAGATGCTGTCGATGTTCAGGGCCTCTCTTCTGGGCCTCCAGGTTGGCCTGTAGCGGCCTCCAGAAGAACTAGAGAGCGAGGGAGTCAGATGTTGAGATGCACATTTGTCTCAAGGTAAAATCGTCTTGAAGGAAAATAGAATGACTCATTTTAGAGGGTAGTTAAGTAAAAATACATGACCTACAAAATGACTTAAATACAGTTCAGGCAGGACACTCACATAGAGCTTTTAACCATTTATTGGTGTAGCAACAATAAGCACTTTAGTTCAGCTCATGTGGAGCTCTGGAACAAATGTGAGCAAGTTTGTCACAGACTGAGCTATAATGATGATTAGTTACTCTTAACCTCTAAATCTAAATTGTGTTTGACCTTTATTTATTTCATTACTGGTAGCATGACTAATACTCCTTTCAAATACTAGTGAATTTACTGAAGAACTGAACGTAAGCACAACTTACTAAGTACTTTAACTTGAGTATATCCATTTGATGCCACTTTAAACTTTAGATGGAAATACTGCCTTTTCTAATCACATTCCACTTATCTCGCAGTTATATTGTCAAATTTACATAAAAAATGTGAGCTTATAAAATGAAATTTATTATTAAAGATTAAGAGGCAGGATGTCTAAAGTCGATGTGTCCATGTGTATCAGTGGTGCAGTACCTGGACTTGCTCTCACTGCTGGTGCTTTCATCCTCCCAGTGGGGCCCACCAACTCCGCCCTCGCAGCCCCCTACTCCTGACGAAGAGGAGGAGGACAGGGGACGTGAGGAGGAGGAAGAGGAGGTGAGCGGCCGGCGGGAGGAGAGGAGAAAGACGGCCGTCTCCTTGTACTCCGGCAAGGGAGGAGAGGGAGGACGGGGTGGACCCTCCACCGCTGACTCTGAATATGAGAGGAGGAGGAAAGAAAGAGAATCCAATAACATTTCTATTTATCCCACAGGAAGCAATTAATTAGGCAAGAATGACCAGTCACAAGGTGCATAACCTGGACAGTCTGCAGAACTCACTTCATTTCGACTATGTGTGCTCTGACTCTACTCGTACCGACACCAAGTACTGCAGTTTGGCTATTTCTCTTTCTCCCTGAACACACTGCAGCCACTTGTCTATTTGTAGTTGTTTGGAGCTGTCAAGCTGCAGCTGTACTTTGTGAGTACAGATAACTTTGCGCCGGGACCCGAATGCAGTATTACCTCCAGCCTCAGCACCGTGCGGCGGTGTGCCGATGTCGTAGTTACAGACCACTGTGGTCTGGGATTCGCTGGAGAGGTGGCTGCCCGTGGACTGGTGGAGAGATCGGCTGCGGGAGGTGCGGTGACTCGAGCTGTCCGTGGAAGAGTCGGTACGAGTGTCGCTGGATATGGACGGCTCCCGACCTGAGAGAGAACAAAAGAAAGATTGATGACCTTTCAGTTAATCCTGCATCTTCACATGTTTTCACTCAAATAAGTTCAAGCTCTGCAGAATGCAGAAGCAGAAGTTGGATTATAGGGTTGAAGGTCAGAGCTTTAAAGCTGAAACCCTGCATGCCCCCTACGATAAACACAGAGTAATCTGATCTGATCTGTAGCAGAGTGTGTCATCTTTGCTGTACCAGAGTCTTCGCTGTCGTAACCAGCCTTGCTGCTGCAGTGCTGGAGCTCCAGCTGCGGGTTGGAGCTGGTACAGGGGTTGGGGCTCTCCTGCAGTATCACCGGCGTCCCACGGGGGTCAGCGTAGAGCAGCAGCAGGGGCTGATAGTGGCCTTTGATACAGCGAGACACCACGTCCTTCCACTTCGGTCCGATCTGGAGGGGCATCAGGGCAACACACATTCATCAAGACACACATACACATACATTTAACTCCCACACACACACACACTCGCATAAAGAGAAGGTAAATCTATCCGCACTGAGATATAACATTACGCATATTCCACCAAAAGCAGAAGGTCAAATACACATTGTGCTGCTGCGTGTCCTTATTGATATCATATTATCAAACTTTTTCATTAGCTCAATAATCTAATATGACTGCCAATGTGTGCTGTGACTGACAGAGGTGTCAAGGACAGGTAGATTCACTTTATATCACACAAACAAACCCAGCTTCTCTCGATCGAGCCACCGCAAGATTCATATCATTTTCCAGCCTTGTGGAACATGCTTGAATCATATTTTTCATATGTTCAAGTATTGCAACATTAAGACCAGTTTTGGTGCTTAAGATTAAGATTTAGACAAAGACAGGGATTAAACCTTAAACACATAATCAATTCCAAGATGCCCCCGCTGACCATGCAGCACTTGAACTAACATACAGCGTAGTTCCTGTCATTGCTGCTCTCACCGGCACTACTGGAGATGCAGCACACACTGTGCAGCACCCCCACCTCCCCGTGTTGCAGCATGCAGACTCCAAACTGTCTCTCACCTCTTTGACGTGGGCGTCGTCGAAGTACATCCACTTGCGTATCTTGGTCTGGAAGAAGAAGGTGGAGTAGTGCTTGCCGTAGTAGCACACCATGCCCACCAAGTAGAGCTCCGCCTGGCGAGCCCTCTCCTCTGTCACACGGTAGAACAACTACAGAGAGAGAGAGAGAGAGAGAGAGAGAGGAGGGAGGGGGAGGAGACAGGGAGGGAGGGAGAGATGCAGGGAAGAGAGGGAGAGGTGTGCAGCAGGACGGGGGGGGAGATAGAGATAGAGGAGTTAATGTGAATACAAGCACATTTTTGCTCACCTAGAATATATGCTGTATGCAGTAATCCTTCACACACTGCCTGCTCTCAGACTCCTCACTCTCCTCTCATTATATGCTGCACATACTGTACAGAGCTGCATGTGTCCTGCAGCCTTTCATGCAGAAATGAAGCACAGACCTCACGCTGATGTCTCAGTAAGGTCAGCTGCAGCAAATGATGCTGCCGCACATTGAATCCAACACATAGATACATGTGATAAAAGTACTCAAATTGTTGGGTTAAGGATGCAAACATAACCTTCTATATCATCCTTTCTTTGCGTGCTGCATGTGGTTCAGTGCAGAAAAATGACAAGCTATCTAATCCTGCAACAAACAGTTACGTTCATTACTGATTGTTTCACAAGTTTTCACAAGCCAACGTGACGTCGTTCTTTTGTTCAACCAACAGCCCAAAAGTCAAAAAGATACTCTATGTACAAAGATGAAAAATCCTCATATCTGAGAAGTTGGAACCAGCAAATGTTGAGTGAAAATCAAAACTGTTATCTATTTATAGTAATAGACGAATGGTTTCAGCACTAAAATAATATAATCCAGCCATTCTCAACCAGTGAGCACCACTGACAAGCGCCATCGAGTGGGATTAAAATAACATTGCTTTTGTGAATGTTCAACATCTGAATGTGCTCAAGAATAAATTGAAACGCATAATTTCAATGACCAGTTACATTCGATCATCTCAACACCAAACATGATACATTATCAGGTAGAGACGGACGTGTTTTGCTGCTGTTCCCGAGCTGAAGTTCCCTCAGATGCACTGACACAAAATGGATCAGTTCTTGAATTGAGAGGTGATGTGGGAGACAACCCTGCACCAGTAAAAGCTCCAAAGCGTGTGGCGAGGAAATATGACCCTGAATACATTAAATTCGGATTCATAATGGCAGGCAGTGAGTCGAAAGTACAGTGTGTTGAAAATCCTGTCACAGCTCAGCTAATTTTTTCTCCTCTTTTTGTAACGTCGTGGGGTTGTTTTCATTTATTTGGGAAGGTGGTCCTCGGAAATGTTTTAGCAATCAGAAGCCTTCAGCTACAAAAGGTTGAGAGTCTCTGATGTAATCTATGGAGAGAAAGAACACAGAAGAGTAAGAGGGAAGCAGAAAAGAGAGAAAACAGATGCACAAGACAGACAAAGAGAGAAAGTGAAAGCAGGGCAGCAGAGGAGGGATTCAGGAGGCAGATGGATTCACTTTTCCTGATCTGAATGACTAAACAAAAGCAGAAAACGCGATAGATTATGCCTCCGATTCCTATCTAACAACTAGCTTCATCTCCCAGCAGCGGGATGAGAACGAAGAGAGACGGCAGCAGGCGGAGACAGAAGATAAAAGATAGAGGAAAGAATTTGACTCACTATAACACATAGTCATATTCACTGATCCATTATTCATAGATATCACTTCACAATGCGGCTGGAGATGTTACAGTGGCATTAAAATGCATCAACATTACTCAGTCATGACACGGAGTATCAGGGGCAGAACACGTGTGTGTGTGTGTGTGTGTGAGGTGTGAAAAGCTGCAGCAGGAGACGGAGGAGCGGCATCCCGAGCTCTATATGAGCCCAATCAGGTCGAGTGTGTTGTGTGGGCTGTAATTCGTTGTTTTTCGGAGTGTGTTGGGACGGGGTTGGTTGAGTTGATTGGGTGTCACAGCAGGCATGTATTCGTATCCTGTGCATTAACAGTGTGTCCTTGCATGTGTTCACGTCTGGCTGTGCATTAGCGTGTGTTTGAACATCCTCTCTCTGAGCTGCAGATGAAGCCTTTGGTGTCATTGGTTTGTTTGCTCATAGTCAGAGAGAACTTGTTAGAGTTCTGTTAGAGAAGTAAATCTCAAAATCCAATTTACAATTTTATTACAATAACAACTAAAAAAAACAGCCTTGGAACGGAGCCGTTCTCAAAAGTATATCATGTAGTTCACTTCATATGTTTTCAGATAAACAATATACAACATATTTAATGCTTCTAGCCTTTTGTTATATCTAGAAAAATAATTTAATTATTTTACTGTCTTGTCCTGTGTTTCATGTTGTCTTGTGATTTCGTGTCTTATTGTGAAAACTAACTTCCTCTTGTGTTTCCCGCCGTTGTGATTGTCTGCCCCGCCCTGATTGTTTCTACCTGATCCCCTTCCTTGTGTATTTAAGTCTGTGTCTCCCCTTGTCTTGTGCCAGATTGTCTTGTCTCGTTTGAGTAAGTCTCTCCAGCCGTCTTTCATGCCACGTCTTGTCTTTGTCCTTGTTAAGTTTTCTGTTGACACTTTGTCTTGCCTTTTTGCTGATTTTTTCCTCGTCAGAGTGATTTTGAGTTCTTGCCTTTTTTCTCGTTTTGACTCTTTTTGTTTCCTCGTTGTGAGTGACTTTAAGTTGATACTTTTAATAAACGCTCTTATTTTGAAGAAGCCCCTCTCTGAGTTTTGCATTTGGGTTCAGTGTATTCTCCAGCCATGTCACCTTTAATGTCATAGCTCAACCTGAGAGTCGAGTCATGGTCAGCTCTGTAATATCAGAGGACTGAATTCTGTGAGTTTTTAGACAGAAAATTAACTTTGGAGAAGAGCTTTTGGAAGTTTTATGAATATGGACAAAACCAAGTTCCGATGACGTGCAGTAAGTACCCGTGCAGCTGCGCTTGTAAATTTTCATGGCACGCTGTAGATTTTTCTATTAAACGTTGTTAAACTTTGTTGGAATCATAAAGATTTCAGTTTCTGACAACAACTGCTGTATCGGATGCCGATTTGTCTCGGAATAGGGAAGTAAACAGAAGTGCCGATGAAGGAAATGCTGAGTAAGCGGATGTATGCTGAGTATGCTGCAGATACTAACCCAGACGTGATGACATGACTCTATGTAGGCGAAGGTTCAACCATGGGATGCAAATGGATTTCGATTTAGCGGTGGATCAGCATGAATTTGAAGATCCAGGAATGTACTGTATCAACCCTTTTAACTCTAACAACTATCCTGAGTGTGTATTGCACCACTCTCATGTCATATGATGGCGTATCCAAGAGACTTAGCTTGTCCTGAAAATTAAAAAATGCGACATGACCAGTCAAAGCCCACATATTCACAATTTCCCAGCAAGCTCGAAGAAAGCCCAGTTTTCTAAATCACATTACCTAAAGCAGAAAATGGAATGTAAATAGAACGGAATAGAACTGTAGGGATTGAAAGATGCAAAGCGATCTGGTTCAGGCGGTGAAAGGATTTCTTAACCTTTTCAAAGACAAGCTCAACTGGTAGTCTGGTCCATGTCAGTTGAATGTGACGTCGGTCAGAAACAGGTCAGACTGAATCCACGTTGTTGAATAAAATGGACGCTTTTGAGTGTGTTGACCAATTTCTCATGAATTACAACCCTTGTTTGACTGAAAACAGGAGCCATGCTGATGTTTTTGAAGGTCATGTTTAACACTATTACCATGAATTTTGGCCTAAGGGTGGCGTGAGATGAAAGGTCATGAGGGTCACCAAAGTCAGTAGGGTTCACCCTCTTGGAACCAGGAATGTTCTGTCCAATATTTGTCGAAATATTTCAGTCTGGACCAAAGTGGCACTGTGTGTTTTTGCTGCTTTACTGTCACATTTTTTTTATTGTTAAGGCCTCAAAGCAGCCTCAAAGGAGGTACTGAGTGTGCAGTCACTACCAGAGGCATTTGTGGTTTATTATATCTGACTCTTGATGTTTATCTCATCATTACCAGCATCTCTTGTTCATTGCACAAAACTATTTTCACTGACAAATTTAGAGGATTGTATTTATGTCGGTGTTTGGGTGGACGAGCTCGGCTGCTCACACTGACACACAGGAGATATGTTAATGTGTTATAATGACCGTGTAATGTGTGTGTAGTGTGTGTGTGTGTGTGTGTGTGATCCCCTTACATCTCCCAGGCGCAGGCAGGTCCCCAGGCTGTGGATGACGTCCTCCGCCAGGTCAGAGTGGTCTGAGTCCCACACCAGCCCGATGGACACGATCTCCGGTGAGTTCATCAGCACCCGGCGGATACGCAACACCTCCCCACAGTTACTCTGCCACGGGAGAGGAAGCGTGTGATCAAACAGGTTTATTCATCCTGTTGTTCTGAGGCAGCGTGACAGCGGCGTTGTGCGCCACCAAAACCATGCCTTTATTTGGCGTGCACGCATGCGGATACACACCAGGACGGAGCGAGCAGGAGGAGAACGAGGGGCGGGGATAAAAGGCAGCAGAAAAGAGATGATGAAAGGATCGTAAGAGGGAACGACAGAGGAAGAAGTGCTGTGCTGAGTTGTATTTGTCCCTTGGGCCTTCTGTTGAGTTCAGAACCGCGTGTTCTGAATCCTTCCTTTGAGTCATGACCCACCGCAGAGCCGGCGCACGCACACACACACACACACGCACACACACGAGCACGCACGCAGCGCTGGCAGAGCCGGCTCGGAAACAGCCTGAGAACACCCTGGCAACCAGACACTTTGCCAAACACAACACTCGCACACACACATATGCACAAACACACAGAGCTCTCCCTTTGTGGGCGGCGGGCTGTCTTGCGCTGGCACCAGAGACGGCAGGAAGGTATTTTGCCAGGGTCTGCTTCTCGATTCTCAGAAAGGGACACAAACACGAGGCAGGGAGCAGCAGCCAAACAGCCACTGAGACACAGGCTATCTGTTAGCTTAGGACACATAGACGGGACACAGTTAGCTCTGTGTGCTGCGTCTCTGCCGGGAACGACGGGCGACAGCATCATTCATCAAACGATCGCACAAAACAGATTCGCTCGGCTTCATAATACAACATTGATCTTGCAGTCTCATCTCTGAATTTTTATATGCAAAGATTTCTATTCCCTTTTTTTTTTTTTTTTTTTTTTTTTCCTCGCTGTGGCTATGCAGACCTTTCCAACAGAGACTGAGTTACATAACAGTGCTGCTGGTCAAAGGATACTGTAGGTTTGCAGAATGCTGATCGCGGCGTTCTTCACAGCAAAATGAAACAACTTTAGGGAAAATGTTTGTGCTTATGCTTCCTCACGACTCGTACGGCGCCGAAGTAAAGAGACTTTTATCAATACGAACAGTAAAACTACCACACAGAAAGTTACTGAGTGCATTTGCTATACTTAAAGGGTAATTCTGCTTTATTACAACATGGGTGTTATTTTTGTAGTTTTAACCATCATTTTTATGAGCATTAATATTATTGTTCTCAAGTTATAGTTAGTTGACGAGGTGGTAAACAACCCAACAGTTTGAACCCGACTGTTTAAACCACTTCATTTGGAGGAAGAAATCAAAAGTGACTAAACCTGAAGTGTTGGTGCCTCATTACAGGAGTAAACAGTGTGAACATAAAGCAGTCAGGCAGATAAAGGTTGATGGTTACAGGACACACTTTGGGTTGTAAATCTAACCTTTGTATCATACCTGTATGATCGCCCGACTGCACATGGGTCTTTTTGGCAATTTCTCAGAACAAAGTTTAATGATAAAACTCACAAATATAAATAGAAATCACTAATAATTTCTTGCTACAAATTGCTGATACTCTTTGTGGTTTTTTGTTGTTTTCTGTCATTAGTCAAACTTGTCAAAAAAAGGATTTTTTTTTTTATTGCCCGTGTGTCCTCTCTCTCTCTTTTTGCCAGTTCGTCCTGCACCAAATGTCAAGCATTCAAAATCCACTCTGTGTTAAATCCTCGGTGGTTTGCCTTGCCTGCCTGACCACCCAAACAGTCTTTTGATTAGTGACTAAATATCATTGAACTGATCCAGTCCCTCCCTGGTGTCTGCATTCGGGTCCATCCTTTGTATTTTACATACCCTGCTTGCACAAACCTTTACACCATTAAACCATAACATAAACAGCATATATAATACAATACATAGATGCAGATGGCTTAACTCTCCAAAATGTCTGCCCAGGGATGACACATTGCTTTATAGTGTCCAGCAGACTGTCAACTCGTTGGCACCAAACAAACATCCTCACACTCTCCTATCTTCAATCTGGCACCTACAGTATCTTCCAGCCGCCTCGCCGCCATCCAAATACCATCGCTTTGTTTGAGCAAAGCCCAGTGTGGTATTAACAAAAGATCAGCGCTGCGAGTGATGGAAGATAAACAGAGACAGGTTTGTGTGACTCCCGCAGGACTGCGCACACAACGTCAGCATTTGAGCCGTGAATAAGCTAATGGTGTGTGTTAGTGTAGCAGCAGCGGCGGCGGAGCTGGTGGTGCTGCTGCTGTGCGAGGAGAGGGGCAGCTGAGGAGGCTCTTTGTGCAGATACTTTGGCAGAGAGAGGTGGCTGAGCGGGGCCAAGCTGGATCTATTCAGCAGCAGCACTTTCCCATGTGGCAGCACAACACACAAACCCGCAGAACAAAGGCATCACACACGTTCCTCCGACCACCCCCGTCACTACCTACACCTCTTCTTTCTGTCTCTAATCTCGCCTCAATTTCTTCAATCTAGCTCTCACCCAAAATACCCACATTTCACAGAATGAGCACATTGGTTTAAAAAGATTTTTTCCCCCTCACAAAACCAAATGTTCTGTTGTTTGCTGCTGCAAGGAGATGAGGATCGTTACGGTTTGACTGTAAAGGAGGTCGATGGCGACAACTCGGAAAATGCTTCCGGTAATAGAGAGTGAAGAGAAAATGCAAATGAGACGCTGATTATGTAACACACAGACCCACCGAGAAAGAAGGGTGGAAAAAAACAAACAAGACATGATGAAACTACCAAAGCGGTAACACTGCAAATTATATTTTTAAAAACTGAATTTCACCCTACTTTTAGTGTTTTTTTTAATATTGCAAAAAAGACTTTTGCAGATTTTTCTTAAAAAAACAAAATCCAACTCATTCTGGATTAAATAAAAAAAACATGGTAGAGGATAAAAATAAACGTTTAAAGCACAATTGATGTTTTGTGCATTCCTGTTGATAGTGTGAAGCTGTGTGCATGTGTGTTTGTGTGTTTGTGTGTTTGTGCTCTCACGGGACAGTTGCGCAGGTCTCCCATGTTGCTGGCGTTGCGGAGCAGTTCTCCAAACATGTCCGGTGTGGGTTTCTCTCTGCACTCCAGCATCCTCACTGCCTGGTTACTGCAGCATCGGACACACACACACACACACACACACACACACACACACACACACACACACACACACACACACACACACACACAAACACAACAACATTACACACTCAGTGAATGTATATGCAGCCCAGAATGAGACCAAAGCTTTTGTGAACAGAAGAAAACATCCATTGAGCCTGAATGCACCTTGTGGCCAGAAACACAAACACAAACAAGTGTGTCTGCTTTGCGGTGCAGACGATTGTATCATTTCCTTTGGTATTTCTGGCTGAAAACTTTGCAAAACCATTGAATTATACAGTGTGTTGTTCACTGGCCTCACTTATTGCTTAGACCACCACTAACACACATCTATACTGACTCCGAGTCTGTCCCGCAAGCTTTTTTTTTAAACTGCTTTAATAAAGAAAACGAAAGGAAAAGAAAAGGCAAAGTAAGAACAAATCTAGATTATACAGTCATTAAGGCTGTGAAAAAGATTCCCTGTTCTAAATCCTGCCTGGCAGATTATGATCTTTGACCTTCCTGAAGTGGTCGAGCTAAAAGACAATTTCCCTACAGGGAGCAATAACAGTGCAGAAATGTTATTATTGGTACAGTATTAAAGGAGAAGTTCATCTACAACTAATAATTTGATGAAAGAAAAGCTTTACCTCTGGAACAAACTGTGGTTTTTTTAGACAATCTCCTTCAGCAATGCTCAAAGCAGTGACACTTTAATACCAAGCTGCATTTATCCCTTTTAAGTACAATTGTCCTCTGAAGGGCAAACTCAAATATACGTTATTATTATCCGTGAATACCAAATGAACTTGTGCAGGCAGCTCGGTACAGTGTATGGGATTATGTGAGCAATGAATCAGCATTGTTTTTTTTTTTTCTGGTGAAGTATTCCTTTAAGAATAACGATTTTAAAAACCATCCAAATCTCTCCTCCCCCCCCCCTCCCCCCTCCTCTTTTCTCTCTCACCCCTTCCATTAGCCCGAAATGAACTCAACCTCATCTCTGCTCTCTCTCACTCAGTTCCAACCCCTCGCTCGGCCTCTCTCCTTTTCAGATGCAAAAAAAACAACAGTAATAACGCACCAGCCTGAATCACACAGTTTTTTTGTTTACTTATGCCTGAACGGGGCTTGAACCAGACGTTTGCTTTTGTCTTTTCGTTGCCCTCTGATTATCTTACTCATGTTGACTTTTGCATATTTGGCTATCTCGACTGTAAACAACAGGCTCCACGAAGGGTAAAAATAGCTTGGCAGCGCTAACAGGCACAAAATACAGAGCGGTGGCACCGCTGTGCCCCACAACTACCTTGACACAGTGTGTTTATTTGTACTTTTGCCCCCCATTCATCCCTCTATTTCCTCTGCCGTGTTTCATTTCCAAACGGGATACGGAGTGATATATCCTCTTATTTCCCTCTCGTTCGCAGTCTGTCCGACCCACTGTTCCACTTATAGATTTATGTCGCCCCCTGGGTCTACTGAATCAAACAGCTGATTGATTACTTCCCCTGTTCCTTATTTCATTGACTGAGAGCGTGTGCGAGTTTTATGTAACAGCTCTGAGGATGCGCACACACCTCGCCTGCGTGTGGACTTACCTGCGCGTGTGAGCGTCTCTACCTGAACACGGGAGAACCATTATGCACAAGCTCACCTGCTCTTGCATATGCATGAAAATACACGTGTGTGTGCAGAATGTGTGTGTGTGCATGTGTGTGCGCACAGTTCAGTGTTCAGCAGGGACCCGTGCGGGGAAGAAGAGAACACGCTGTACCTTCCTTTACTGCCACCCAGCCTCAGCTTGCTGCCAGATTTACTGCAGTGTGTGTGTGTGTGAGTGTGTGTGTAGGTGTGTGTCTGGTCTTACCAGAGGGATGTAGTGGAGATGTAATGAACCATCTGAATGAAGGGCAAGGGGTCTGATGTGGCTCCACAGCTGTTACACACACACTGCAAACACAAACACAAACACATCCTCAGACTCATCGCAGGTCGTCGACTTCTTTAAAAACGTTCATGTGGGCGCTTGTTTTTTTACTTAAAACTCTAAAAAGTGAAACATGTAAGAGCTCAGTAACAAGCTCCTACCTGTTCGAACAGCGTCATGGCAAACTTCTGGTGTGGTATACAGTGCTTGGCCGTGCAGATGTCCTCTCTGCTCTCTGCGCTGATGTGGAAGTGGATGCGCATCAGAAGATTCTCCTGAGAAACACATAAGGATGACAGCACATCAATTAATGTGTGTGTGTGTGTGTGAGATAAGTTGGCATATGTGTTTGTTTATATTGTCTACACATGTACAGTGTGTGTGTGTGTGTGTTTGATCGTTCCTCTCTGTTGGTGCTCTTGTTAATCTGACCGTGGGAGCAGCATCTATATTTCATAAGAAGCCGACGGATTCCCTGACTGAACACATTTACTACCAATCGATCAGACAGCGCCTCTCATGCACACACATAAAGCACACACACACACACTGTAGAGGTCTTTAAGGCAGGAAGAGAGAGGCAGGGAAAGAGACTGAAAGTGGCGGAAGGAAAGCAACAGGAAGAGAGGAAGATGATGAGGAAGAGTAAAGACATTACTGTAATAAAGCCTGTGACTAATGACATTTTCTTTTCTTTAGTTTCCCCTTTCATAAATGGTAAAGTTCATTACAAAATGAGACGCCCACCCTTTGACTCTTGCTGAATATAACTGTGAATGTGAAGAGTTTGGTTTCTGACGAAGTATATTCCAAATAATACATGATCAAATAATATGAAGTAACTGTGTTATTAAGACAATAAAAACTTAAATTTCAACAATTTATCATGAAAAAAACAGAAATCAAAAAGAGTATATTTTTAATACTTGGAAATTTGGGAATTCCCAAATCTATGATGGACGTGAACAATTGGCTAATTTCATGATAATTTCTTTTAATTTCTTTTCTGTTAATTTCATAATACATCCATACATACAAATTAGCAGGTGTGCTTGAATATATTCTGATTGTCATTGTAACAGTCATTGTAATAGAGAGTTTAATATGAGCTCCCCATCAGCTTGGAGCCACAAGATAACAACAACATAATGTCGTGTGATGAACCAACAAACACCAATTGCAACCTCCCAAACACACAGAATCAAAAGATAAGTTCAAAAAGATTTTTCTTTGATGAAGATTTCTGACTGCAGCAGAGAGTTCCTCGCTCACTCAGACAAACCTTCAGGCAACCCCTCACCTCTCCTGTGTGTGTGTGTATCTATGTGTGTGTGTGTGTCAGACTCACGAAGCACTCGGCAGCGTCGTCCATGATACCCAGCTGAAAGCGTTGTTCGTCTTGGAAAGTCTTGGCCAGAGCGCTCCGCAGTGCATCTGATGGCAGCACGCGCTCACTGCTGAACTGGAACTGAGCAAAGATACTCTGCAAACACACACATATAGAAATCCATTAATTCTTTACTTCACTGCTGCAAATATACACTGTGCCATAAAGGCTTCTCCTGCATTGTTCAGGTGGAGACTTAAAGTGTGCTTCCATGCACACATGTACATACAGTATTCATGTCTTTGTGTATTTATTTCAACAAAACTCTCTCAGCACATTTGTCCTGTAAATCAGCACCGTGTTCTGTCAACTGACCCATAAAACAGAAACAGAGGAACTGGTTGTCAACGTGTCAGGAACCAAAGTGCTGCGCAACAAACCCAGACTGGACTAAAACAAACGCCACAGACGAGCCGCACTGCACAGCCGGCCTCAATATCAGACCGTATCAATAATAAATGGAGTTTGTAGTGCACTTTTCTCCGACAAAAACAGCTCTCAGAGTGCTTTGTAGCAGTAAAATAGAAACCAAATCAAACTGTTGCAGGGGGGCTCGCGGAGAAAGCTAGGCCACTGAAGTGTGTTTCGAGGGCAGCGTTCAGAGCCCGAAGAGGAGGATCAGTCAGTTCAGAGAGGACAGACATGTTTACACTGTTTACATCCCTGCAGGTCCCGGCGACTGCAGGATTATGAGCCCATAGAGTTATTATTATTACACCTGCTGAGGAGGTTGAGATCGTGGTCCTGCTTGTTTCTCCTGTTAACAGAATATCTAAAAACTGCATGACACACAGAAATGATGTTTGAAAGCTTTGAGTCATTCATCCACACCTGTTGGTTGTTGAAGTGAATGAATCCACCAAGTGTGTTATTTAAACATTTCACATTTTTATCTCCCAAACCACTTGTTCCCAACTTTTTTTTTGACTTGAGACTCTTGAATAAAGCAAGTCTGTGAGTGTTGAGTTTTCACCTCTAAAACACTGATTGTGCCATTTGAATAATTCAAATCTTAAGGGGGTAAAAAAAAATATACACAAAAAATATTAGATCAAGCCAACAAACCACAAACGACAGCATCAACCCTTCAATCCGACTGGGGACTAAAAATTCCCTTTAATCATCTTGCAGCCGCTCGAGAGGTCGCTACCCTCAGACTGGGAATCACTCAACGGTTGATTGTTCAAGAATGAAGACAATACACCTGCACTCCCACATCAAATTAAAATGCCAGTTTCACAAATTGCATACATAAAATATTTGAACGATTGTTGTACAATTCGACTTAAATGCCTTAATTGTTCAGTGTATTGTGCAATTAGAGCAAAAATTTGGTTGAGAGGTGACATGTCAACTCCAAACAATATGGACGTCACTCACTTGAAATTCTGCACAATTCATCCTATAAAGCCACAATAAAAACAGCGGGATTGTCTTTATTGTTTTGGATCCAGATGCAGAAAAAAATTTTTTTTAGAAGTAGATGACTCTGTTGCCTTGAGTGGAGGGATGTGTCCTTTCTAAGTATTGGCGTAAATAGTGGCAGTAATAGTAGCAGTAACAATACTTTTAGTTGTAGTAGCAGTCTTGGAAATTACCCTGTGGCTCATGAAGCTTGATCCACAATAATGTGCACTTTAAATGCAGCGATTTGAGTCTAAACATGAGTACAAGAAGTAGCATTCGGTTCAAGCAGAGGCAGCCAGAGTAGCTCACAGAGGCTGGACCGAAGAGAGCTGCAGACGTCTGAAGAGGGAGAGATAAAAGCATGGATAACTTTCTCCAGATTGCCAACGGATAAAAATGACCTCATTTTTTTGTTGGTAAGAATTCTCAGCAGGAAAAAGCAAAAACCGAGCCACTATTTCTGACCAACACTAAAACAGCCCGAGACGGAAATAAACACAAGTCAGTCTGAGGTGCCGGAGCGATGGCTGGTGCTCTGCTGGTTTTCCGCTCCAGCAGTAATTCAATCACTGATTAGATGGTTGGACTGAAAACCAGCAGGTGCTGCGTGTCCTGAAGACTGAGAAACAGTGTGTTAGTGACAGACAGATATTCTAACACAGTCACACTCCATCGGCACACATGCTTGTATCCTCATTTCAGATGTGCACACTTCAATCAAGCACAAAGCTTCAGGAGATATGTATCTACATTTCTGTGATTGGAGCAGGATTTTTGTGGATTTAATCAGATATTGATTAAGAGATCTGTGCAAGCATCATGTGTGATAGACTAGAGGTTCTCACACAAAGTTTTTGATTCACGAAAGAGTTACCATGAAGCTTCAGTGATATTCTACAGTCAGCTTTGTTTGGAGTTTTCAGCAGTTTCCACAGGAATGTTTTTAAATGTTAAAGTGGTATTAATTGACATTTTTGTAGGAAGCGGTGCTCGTTTTAGTGAAAATACGAACATGAACTTTTAGATGGACAGTGGAGAAGCAGGTAATGCTGCAGCGGTGATGTGACAAATGAATATGGATGTGTTAATACTTCCTCCACCATTAAAACACTTCAAACACTAAAAACCTTTAACTGCCCTTTCATGGAAGTGAGTGTGGAGTGACTGTAAATTTGTGATAATAACGGAACAAAATTACAAAAGGTGATCATGCCGAGGGTCGGTCTCATTATCTTACAGTCGAAAACACCCGTAAAATGGCAGTGAAGTGCTTAAGAAACATATTAAGTGAGAGAGAAACGTAAGCGGATGATGATGCAGGTCAGAGAGCTGCTGGGCTGATGTCAGACAGCAGCGCTGATGGAAAATTACAGCTCAGTCACTTCTGGTGACAAGTGGACTTTCAGTAGTTAACACAATGGCCCTGTGTTAAGAAACTGTGCTTAATTAGTAGTAGTTGTAAAAACACAGTGCATTAATCACAAGCCAATCAGCGCTGAGGAAAAAAGCCACTGTAAGTGAAGTCAAGAACCCAAACCTGTTCAGATACAACTAATCTGCATTATCAAATACATTATGTAAGATTTTCTTAATCAACATATGAAGGGCATTTTTATATGGAATGCATCAGCAAAATATTCACTGTCAATCCAAAATGTACACAGAACATATGTGCTTGACCTTCATTGTCATAACATCATATTTCTTTATCCTTCCCATCCTGGCAACATAAGCATGATTTACATTTTTACACTTATGTTTCAGCAGCTCAAACAACGGGATGAAGGTTTGGAAAAGATCCTGGTTAAACACAGAAAAAGTCACTCCTATAACATAACTTGTTTTAAAGAAATATCAAAATTCATGCAGCCGAATCAGATATGTTTTATCCCATACATTCGTCTTCTACGCCAATTACATTACCCACAATGCAACACAAGTGAAGACAGTTCAATCAGAGATGTTATGTTATGTTCATAGCAGCAACTGTAGCCTCGAGCAGAGATGAGAAGCTACGCAGGTCTGGTAAACTAGTGCCAACCGATGCCGACTCAAGTGACATCACTTGAGGCAACTCTGCACAGCTCCCTCTGCAGCCACAAAATGCAACTTTTCGCACAGGCAGCAGGACTCACTCAGACTAATGTTCCTCTTTAAGGTATGATGCATTCACGTTTTCATTATTTAACAAAAACTGTCAATCGAATATTTTAGTAGCCTCAAACATTCAAATCACGTTCTTTGTACATTCAACTAGAGACCTGAACATCTTCCCTGTGAAGTCTGTGCAGTAACAGGATTGACATAAAAACTTGACAGTGATTATAATCCAAAATGAACATGTGAACATGAAGGTGTAGGAGACAGGAAGCACTTGTGGCTGCCTGAGCTGAACCTCTTCTACTGAATGTGACATGAAGTTCACAATAAGTTCATGAGAAAATTCAGATGAGTAAACAATTCCTTTTGTTTTCCCTTTTGTCTTGGTATGTCTCTGGTTGTTTCAAAATTTCAGAACCCATATTTGACATTTTGGAAGCAGTTTACCAGGAAAGTCGTGATCATGTGGCGTGAAAATATTATAAAACAATAGGCTTCAGTCTGTGAGTGTGGTCGAGTGTGTGCAGGCTGAGGGCTGGCAATGGGAAAGGTAATGCAGTCGTACTGTGTGTGTGTGTGTGTGTGTGTGTGTGTGTGTGTGTGTGTTAGAGAGAGAGAGAGAAAGGGAAACAAAGAAAGAGAGAACAGGAAAAAGGGACTGTGCGAGCAATAGGGTGTGTGTGTGTGTGTGTGTGTGTGTGTGTGTGTGTGTGTGTGTGTGTGTGTGTGTGTTATGGTGGCTGTGCTGACTGCAGCAATGCGCCAAGGAGAATGGAGGGGGAATATACCCTACAGAGAGAGGGAGGGAGGAGAGGAGGAAGGAGGGGGGAGGAGAACAGGGAGGGATGAGGCAGAGTGAGTGAGAGAGGGAGGTGTGTGTGTGCGTGCGTGTGTGTGTGTGTGTGTGTGTGTGCGTGCACTGGTCTAAGTGTGAAGACAGGAGCAATCTACACCAACTCCCACATTCATTCATCTTTCTCTTTTCTTCTCTGCCACTTTCTCCCTTTTTCTTCTTCTCTCTTCCTTTTCTTTGCAGTGTGTGTGTGTGTGTGTGTTCAGGTATCTGCGTCTGAGCATGTGTGTGTGTGTGAGTGCTTTGCTGTTGAGAGAGATAAAGTGTTGCAGTGATTTCTAGAGGGATAGCCACAGGCAGCCTCTGAACTTATGTTTACTACAAGGGCGGGCGTCTTTATCTGCTGCAGATAAACCCAAGTTCACACACGATCCCTCCAAAATAAAAGAACCTAAAATCATCATTTATCTATTTGGTTCTTTAAAATAGATGTTTGAAAATTTAACGCGCCATAAAAGTTCATTTGGTGCATGTCTCGCCCAGTTACTCAAAGACTTTTAGCTGCTCGGCCGTGGGGACCACAGCTACAAACAGACTGGAAGAACAACGTTACATCTGTTGGTTTCTGAGAGTCGCTGACAGGACGGTTAATGAAAACTGACAGGAAAATGTGAACACTTAACACGGTGACAATACCTTTGATTCGTACACCCACAGCTGACTCACACAACAACACACCCACAAGCCTGTCAGGGTTTGTGTGTGTGTGTGTATCCCAGCCTGGTAAGACAGATTTGTGAGCACCTCAATGTTCATGTGTGTAGCAGCCTAACGTGTGCAGCATGCAAGTAAGATTTGTGTGCATGCGTAGGTGTGTGTGTGTGTGTATGTGTGTGTGTAGCTTCCCAGCGTGGGCTCTGCTAGCTCAGCGCTTTCAGTCAGCCAATTAATTACAGAGAAGCGCTGGAGACAGAACAGCGTGTAGAACACACACATCAACGCTGCTACACACACACACACACACACACGCACACTACTACACAGCACATTACACACAACACCTCCCTTCGCTCAGACGTATATTTGTCATCATTGATGCAACAAATGGCTGGAACAGAGCTGCATAAGGCTCGTTCATTATGAGGGTTTCATGATGTTACAGATACTAGTAAAAAATGTCTGGTGGAGAATACGTGGTGCATTTTACACAATGATGGAAGAAGAGAAAAAATTATATATTAAATAAATGATGGGAATGAAGGATGAATAGAAGAAGAAAAGACAGGAAAGACAAAGAAAAGGGAAAAGAGAAGTTAAGATGTTAAAGAATGATGGAAAGAAAATAAAGAAAGGAAGAAAATGAAGGAAAGGAAAAGGATATAAAACCTCTGGATTAATAGTGAAATGTGAGTAAAATGACTCACAGATCTACTGTTTTAAGTGTATTAATGAAGAAAGTACTGTGAGCGGAAATGCTCCTCTGTTTCTCCTTCTTTGAAACAAGTACTGGAGAGTTGTTTTATAACCCGCTGCAAGAATCTCCCCTGCTGTTCGGAGACCGGTCTCGCCAACCGCCGAGTACATCCAGGGCAAAAAGATGGAAGAAGTTGAGAAACCCGGCATAGGTGTGTGTAAAGTGTGGACGCTGCTTTAGATTTACAGTAGGACAAAAGGACAGAGGGAGAGGTTGGCTACCTTTAAAGCGCAGAAGATACACGAGTCCTCCATGCACTTGTGTGTGGTCAGCTGTCGGAAGCTTCTGCGGAAGATGTCGAGATGCCACAGAACCTGGGAGACAGAGAACAGAGAAAGAAAAAGAAAATAAAGTAAATGACTGAGATTTCAAATTTTAAATAAAGTTATTTTTTTGACAGGGAACTAATGCAAAAGTCCCATTTACAGTTTTAAAAATGTAATCTGAATCAAGATCAGCTACCATATCACCCTGGGCTGCACAAAGACAAACAGAGGCTGACACCATATTTGTTAAATTCTATCTTTTTACCATGACTTTTTAATAATGTTTCATAGCATAAAAACAAGGTAATAAAAACTCTGTTAAATACATGGTTATCCAGCTAAGACTGGTGACATGGCGGCTCAGGGTTGCCAGCAAGACAGCATGTTTTCTGGGTGCACGGCAGTCAGAAATAGCGACTGAGAAATGTTTGCTCCTCGCTGGAAACCACCTCATGACCTGTCTATTTGAACTTGGACCCTCTCTTTTTTGGATGTCATGTATATGGAGCTGTCTGCAGCTCGCATAAAAGGAGCATCGGACAAGACTCTGGACACTTGGTTCAATATTGCTGAATTGTTGAAATGTATGCTGTAGGCTTGTGCTGAGCCTTTTTACTTCTGTTTGTGCATACGTCTGGTCCCTTAGGTCTTATGTCTGTCCCTCTGTAAGTGTGTCTTTGTTTGTTTGTTTGTGTATGTCAATCTCTGTTTGTCTCCTCTGTATGCACCAGACCATGATTTTAACGTTGTGGTGTTATTATGTTGCTCTTCTTCCCATCTTTCCTCTCTGTGTTTGTCCTGGGACATGTTCTAACGTCTTGGGCATACTGTGTGTAATTCCTGTGTCACTGTACTTAATAAAAAACATTTGATCACAAAAAAAGAAATAGCAACTGAGAGACGTTGATGGAAAGATCTGAAAGGGAAAGTTATTGACGAGGTATACTTGTACGTTTACTCGAGTATTTCCATTCTATGTAACTTTATTCTTCTATTTCAATACATCTCAATATTGTACTTCAATACTGTATTCAATATTGTACAGCTGTAAAATGCAACATACACATTACAACTGATTTAAACTTACAACTGATTCCGAATGATGCTGGGACAAATAGTACATCTATCTATTAATCCAAAATAAAAGTACTTTTACTTTGAGTAAATCTTGTCATAATACTTAGATACTTTCACTCTTGTAAGGTTTAAGTAAGGTGTTTTAATCTGTAGTGGAGTATTAGTACTTTTCCTTAAGTAAAGGATCTGAATACTGCTTCCACCAGTTGGATTGAATTGGATACTGTCTCATACCAGATGCTACTGTCAAAATACAGTTTACAACTTCTCTGCCCAGTGGCTGACATTTGTTGGGTTGAAAATGGGGAAGCTGCTCTGTGATATTTTCAGTTCAGGGGGGTTAAAAGCTCAACTGGCTCAAACAAACCCTTCATGGCTGTAGGGAGGGATCTCTCCGTTACCTTTACACTGCATGGGAAACAGCAAATCTCAGGGTGAAGTTGGGTTATTATAGAAACACTGCTGTTATTTCAGTGTAGGAAAAAATACGTTCAAGTGAGATTTTCATCAGCAGCTGATTGTGGTGATATTTTATATATGCACGCAAATTCATGTTCTTTAAACACCTTGGATTCACTGTCCCAGCCTGCTGGTATGATCTGCCTCTGGTTCAGGTTTTCGCACACATCATTGCAGTTTGAGAAAGTTGTTTTGTCTTTTTCAGAAGAATGGAACATTGGTACACTTTTTTTTTCATATTACACAAAGTGCCTCCTTATTTATGTTCTCTGCTGACTCCTAAAACTACCAGTAGCTGCAACCTTCGGTCACACAGACATATCGTATATCAGACACACTTCTTGAACCCACACTGTCTGTGGTGAAAGTGCTTTTAAAGCTTTTGCACCCTCGTCTTGGTGTGACCTACAGGAACACCTTAGAGTATATTATTCCTTAAGAATGAAAGACTGAATGCAGGAGACCTGAGCTAATTCATTGTGTTGCTGTAATTTGCTGTTTGTTTTAAGTCTGTTGCTTGTTTCTTTTATGTGAATTTTTTTACGCTGATGTCTTGGCCAGGACTCTCTTGTAAATCTCGATGAGAATATTCCTGGTGAAATAAAGGTGAGCTGAAATTAAACAAATGATTCAGGTTTTGCTTAAGTTCATGACTTGTCTAACGGATGGATGGAGGATGCTTTGGACAGTAACTCACAAAAATCTTTTTGTTACACCGACACTGAATCAAATGACTTCCTGTAATGTGAGATGGTTGCAGAGAATCGACACCCAGGTCCGCAGCTCTGTGGCTTCCAGCCATTTTCAACTAATTGTTTTGGGGTTTTTTCCCCAGCAGCTCCCACTGAGTGTGTTTTCTACTTTGTATATTTTCAGCAACGGAAGAGTCAGAGCGAGGGATTCAGCGGGACAGACGGACTGAAAACGACTAGCACGAAGCCCAAAGAGGAAGAGCACATGAAGACTGGTAGAGAAGTGGTCCGCATGAGGTGGACCTCCTCACCTCCTCCTCTTCCTCTCTCTCTTGTGCACAATTAGAGGAGAGAGCTCTTAGTACGTTCATTCAGCACACTGAAAGATAATATTGACACAACACTGTCCCTGAGGCTTCGGCTGAGATCTGCAGCACTCGTGCACAGGACCACACACACGCACACACTTACAGTACACACACGTGCACGCAAGACACTCTCACGCACACACAAAACCGATATGTGTGGCAGCCTTAGCAATATAAGTCTGCACAGTGTGTGTGTATGTGTGTGTTAAGGAGAGAGTGATAGGTGGAGGAAAGAGGGGGCGGAGGATGACAGACTGCATGCTGACGCTAGTGTATGCGTTCTACCTTTCCCCCCTCTCTGTTTCCCCTCCTCTCTCTGTAGTTTATTTGGTCGTGATGAATCGGCTCCCTGCACAGCACTGCAGCAGCCACAAGGAGGGCACACTCTCTCCATGCCCATCTCTCTTTATCACTATCTATCTATCCATCGCCTCTGAGCACATCCCTCCATCTCCTCCTCTCCTTCCATTTGTATCACTTGTCTCTCCCTCCCACCCCGTTTCAACTTCTCTCATTTTATCCGCAGGAGCGTCTGAGAGAAAAGAAACTACAACTAAGTAACAAGCATGAAAAGATGATGGAAAGATACACGGAAAAGAAATCAAGCTCATCAGATCACGTTTTTAGAAAGTCATCATCTTTCAGCTGCTTTTCGTAAACTGTAATCTGATTATAGTCAAATCTGAACAATGATGCCAGATGCAAAAAATGGCAGTATTTGATTGGCTGTGGTGGTCCGGTCTCTTTGTTTGAACACACATGTCTGTTTTGGTTGGGTGAGCGTTTTTCATTTTCATATCTTCCAATTGTGGTTACTCGGTGCGTCACAGCCTGCCAGTAAGCTGCAAACATGATGACTTAGTCTTCATGTCAAAGAAAAACGTCACATCTTGTATTAGGGGATATTATGGGTTGTACACAGATGCCAATGGTGATCCTAAGAATATTACACAGCCGCATCTGTAAGCTAGTTTTAAAAAAAGAGTGTCAACTTTTATTTTGAAATATCTGAACAGTAAAGAAGTCTATTTAAAACAACTGTAAACTGTATGTTGTTTTAATTTGCTTGTTTATATGTGTAATGGCTGCTTCATGTGTCTTGTTGTGTGTGCTGGACATATGTATTTGCTCTCACGTCACTAACAAAAGAGATTTGTGCGATTTTTTTGTAAATTGCTTGCATTTTTTGTGTCATAATGAAATGTTATGGTTACTAGTGCTTTATTTTATTTGATGGCCTGAAGTTGTACATGTAATATTTATTTTTATTAGATGTTGCTTCATTTTAATCAATCACTTAATCTAAGCATAAGTAAATAAGTTATTACACACAACTAAAGCCATTTATTATGACATATAAACCCCTTATTATAAACTGGTACTTCTACCATTTATGCACAAATAAAACAACAAAATTGTTTCATAGATTAATTTAAAAAGACACCTTTTAAAATAATTTCATGACACAAGCATGAAAAGAATTAGAGAAACACTTTCAATGACAGGAAACATGATGGTTGTCATGGTGAGGTGCAATTCCTGGCACATTACTGAGGTCGCGTGCATCAGCTGATCAGCATCAGATGGCTCTTACTGTACAAGCACGTTCAAACAAGCCGCCGATTGTAATAATACAATAAGGGCGTGTATCTGATCTGACAAGCTCTCACTCTCGGTCATAATCTGCTCTGCCTGCCTCACACTGCTGGTTGATTCCTGCCCTCTGTGACCCCCCAGCTCCTCCTGTTCTCGTCTCCTATTACCCCACGTGGCTCTGGCATCTCTTTTCTTGTGCATTTTGTGGATCACATGATACTGTTGTCATGGCGTCAGTTCTTAATTTTCCTGTGCTTTTGACCTCAGGTATCAGTCTTTCAGCAAAGGAAAAGCACATAACTTTAACAATGACTTTATTCAAGTGTCCTGGAAAGACATGACAAGGAGCCAGTCTGCACAACAGGACGACCCTGACACTGAAGACATCATTAATTATTATTCTCGCGTCTGTTTTTCCTACTGTAACATGTCAAAATGTCTTTCCTGCCTCTCGTCATCGTCTGACCTCCACACCGGCCTTTGCACCTGCTCCCAGTATCTTCATCCATTCCTGAGTATATGTAAATGCCATTTTCCCTTTAATCCCACCTGCTCTGTTGTCGACTCTTGCTTGTCGAAACATCACCCACCAGAAATGTTATGACTGTATATTTTCTTGCTAAATCCTGCACTGGTGCTCAGACTCATCGGGCCTATTCTGTCTAATACATCTATGCAGCACATGGCCCTCTAACCTCTCATGTAAGTGTCTCTCACAGAAACGTTAATGCAGAGCATCAGCGAAAGCACTTAAATAAGGCTAGAAAATGTCAATCAGTGTTATCTTGGCGTTCATTCGGCTGCAGTGCGACCCCGTCTCCTAGAAATTACGTTTCCATATTACTGAACTGTTTTCCCCAATTACGCCGTGATTGCAAACGTAATCGCCGCCTGGATTATGTTCAGAGGACACGTTTTTAATTAATGCAGTGCTACATTTATGTAAGTCGCAAAGAGGGCGGTTGGGGCGGATGGTGGGTGTTTACAGTCAGAGTCCAGAGTCTGAGGTTTGGGCAACAAAAGCAAAACGGTTTGGAAAAGACTGCGGACGTTTTCTGCATTCCTAAACCAGAACCATGATAATTTTCCAACATTAACCAATTATTTGCTGCCAGAACCTAAACATGATCATAAAAAAGATCAGTTGTATTGTATTTGCAAGATCTGATATTTTGGCCGAAAACAAATTAAATACGTCGTCGACAATTCAACAGAAAACATAATCCGATCAGATTTCCCTCAAAACTTATTTGCCTTCTCAAACTAGTTCTGTACATTTCTAGGAGACAGGGTTGCTGCAGTGGAGCCCTACAGCTGGAAACATACAGGTATAATAAAAATGATTTGGCCTTATTGCTCATTCATCTTTTGCTTTGTCAAATAATTGAGACACCTACTCATTTCTTAAAGGTTTTGCTCACAGTGGGAGATTGTAGCTTTGTATGTAGTGTGATTTTTGTGGCATACTGTGACCCTCAAAGCCCCCAAGTCAAAGCAAACCAGGTTCAGAAAAACCTCCAATATAACGTTCTTTAATCTGTATTAACATTTATGTAATATCATAAAGAAAAAAAATTAAATGTTTACAGCCGTTAAACCTTTTACCGATGAAGATTTGTTTATGATAAGACGACACTCCTGTAAACTTTGGATGTTTTCGATGAATCTTTTTCAGTATAATGAATCATGCTCTTTTTCCATTTCCAGGTCTTTGTTCTCAGGGCTGCATCACACACAAACACACCAACACAGACGCACACACGAACACAACAGTCCAGGAAGAGTGAAGCCATGTGTCTCTGCTTCATCAAAGTCAGTGTTCTCTGTAACACCTTTAGCTATTTCATCTTCACCTGTTTACACAGTGAAAAGTTGCTGAGTCTACATACACGTTACCTCACAGCACCTTCCTTCGCTCTCATTAAATTTCACACATCCACACAGAAGAAGCACCGCTGCTGCTGCTGCTGCTGCTGCTGCTGCTGCTGCCACCCTGCAGCTCCACTGCAGCAGCGGGGGGTTAACTGCCTGGCCCACGGGGCCCTCAGGGGCCAGGAAGCAGCAGAGAGTATTTCACTAACTATCACTAAAGTGCACTGAGGAGGAAACATTGCAGAGTCTTTCAATGAATCACGATTAATGACGGAAAAGTAATTTTTTTCAAGTAAATATGCAAAACACTTAAAGCTTCAGGCTTCTCAAATGGGAGCATTTGCTGGTTTTGTATCGTTATAAATTGAATATCGTTGAGTTCTGCATCGTTGGCCTAACTAATCAAGCAATTTCAAAACGTCGCTGCGGGCTCTGGGGAAAATGTGATGTGACATTTTTTACTATTTAACATTTTGCATTTACACATTTTTCCATTTTATAGACAAAGTGAACAAATTAATCAACTATTTTAAAAAAAAGCTGTATTTGTTGCAAATCTACTGTTAATTGAGTCAGTCTGTCCTACGCCTGAACTTTGACCCCTTCACCTCAAGCAAAGTGCCGACTCACCCACGCTCACTTGAATCTGTTAGGATAATACAAGCAAACACATACACATGAACGCACACAAACAGAAACACAGTGTGAAAAAGCCAACAAGCATCTCAAACCGTTCCCTCAGCTTATCGTCACTCGCCTGTGCCCTGTTCAACATCCTCTCTCCTCTGTGTGTGTGCATGTGTGTGTGTGTGTACATGTGTGTGCCTGTGTGTGTGTGTGCCCTTGAAGTGGCCCACTTCGCTCCCCGTCGATGCCTTTGTTGAGGTATTTTCTTCATTTC
Organism: Centropyge bicolor; assembly: GCA_037975185.1. NCBI lineage: Eukaryota > Metazoa > Chordata > Actinopteri > Pomacanthidae > Centropyge > Centropyge bicolor. The sequence goes on along the minus strand of JBBMOC010000031.1, from coordinate 2,979,497 downwards.
TCAAATAAACTTCACGTCCTTCACTTTGTCTTTTCATCTATCCCTCCTTCCTCCTCTGCATCCTTCCCTCTCTCTCCTCCTCTCGCCACAAACACTCATCTTTTTTTGCCCCTACCTTATTTGACTCTTTAATTCCACTCTTTCTCCCGGCAGTATCCCCTTTAGTCTTCTCCTCAGTTTTTTCATACTGTATACTCCTCATCCCTCCTTCTTCTTCTCTTCTCCTCCTTCAGCAACTTTTCTTCTTCTCATCTATCCCTCTGCTCTCTCCAACTCTCCCTAAGCTTCTGCCTCATCACCCCCCTCCCTCCTCAGCTTACCCCAACCTCTCTCTCTCTCTCTTCTTCCCTTTCTCTCTCTCTCTCAAGTCAAGAGGCATTTATGTGTGGGTGTGTGTGTGTGTGTGTGTGTGTACAGAAGGTATGTCTGTGCCAGCTGGAAGTCTTGGGAGGAGGGAAGCGAGTGTGTGTGTGTGTAAAGAGAGAGAGGAGATGCAGCAGTAGCAGCGCAGTGTAAGCATCTCCACACACAGACTGGATGTCCACACTGAAGCCAGCCTGCCAGCGGTGCCAAAACCCACCGAAACACGCAAACACCCCTTAATATGGTCCTAATCTCATCCCTGCCGTGCTTAAATATCAATTTACTGCAGTGGCATGTGAACTGTGGGTGCATGTGTGTGTGTGTGTGTGTGTGTGTGTGTGTGTGTGTGTGTGTGTGTGTGTGTGTGTGTGCGTGTGTGTGTGTGTTAGCATTGTGCATTTTGTGCAAATCACTAGACCACAGACACCGTAACCCTTTATGAAGATGTGCCTTATTAGAATTAGTAGTAATTTATTTTCCAATAATGCACATAAGAAAATTCTATATTATACAGATGCAGAGCCACTTTTTAAATCTTCTCTGTATGTAAGTATGAAGAGTATCAGAAACACAGCGACCATCATTAATGACACAAGAAACACTATTAGTGTCACTCTAAGCATAATAATACTAACAGAGCAGTAAAATTGTGTATTTGAATCCATAAAAGCTTGTATGTTAAAATGCTGTATTAGCATAGAAGGGTGCATTTTCACAGTGCAGTCAGAAAGCGTCTCTGTACTCCAGCGTATTGGATGACTATAAGATTAAAATGCTGATATTAGAGTATGCACACCCTCATCAGATAATCGCTCTCGAGACCGTGTCCCCTTTTTACCACATTTGTCCAGTTTTAGGGGATAGAAAGTAATTGGACAAGTTAAAGTGACATGAAATCAAATTAAGTCATCATATTTAATATTTCAGTGACTCTCTGAAGTCTGCAGCTCACAGATTTCAGCAGACACTCGGTTTCCTCTCGTGACGCTCTGCAGGCCTGCACTGCAGCCGCCATCACTTCTTTGCTTCTTTCGGGGGATTTTTGGCCCGAGTCTGGTTTTCAGCAAGTGTGGAAAATGTTTGCACTCACTAAACTGTCCAAAAGGCTCAGAATACTGTAGTTCTGACATGTTTTACTGCCCATTTTATTAGCTTAAAATAGCTAATAAAATGGGTAATAAAACATGCCAAAACCATTCGATGTTTTTCTTTTAGTTTTATGAAAACTGCTTTGGTTTAACACACCCAACTCAGAGCAGTTGACAGAGCCAGTGGACTGGGGTCAGGTGACAGACATGGCCAGTCATGGTGCTAAAGGTGTTCCTCAAAGCACATTACTTCCCTTAATACCTTCTGAATTTGTCGGTGTGTGTGTTTATCCGACTGACCTGCAGGGCGCTGTTGAGGAAGCAGCTGTTCTGTCCCGGCTCGTTGCTCAGGCCTTTGCTGGGTGCGATAGAGGTCATGGTTCTAGGGGTCACCAGCCCCTGCACCCCGCCTACCGCTCCGCCACCCGACGCAAAATAGTTCCTCTTCCACGACATCACTACCTGGACGCCCCCGTTTCCACAGCGAGGCGGGGAAGGGGCGGGGCAGCAGACCGAGCGACGGCCTCTATGTCACTCCCATGAGAGAGAGCGATGGAGAATGAGAGAAAAGCGAAGGAGGAGGATATGGAGGGAGGAAGAGGAGGGAGGCGGCAGCGGCAGATCGAGGAGATGCGGTGTGTCTTGGATGGGGATTTGGCACCCATACAACCCTCCCCGTCTCCAGCCGTGTTTTTACTTTAAAATCTGTCCACTTGCTGGAGCCAGCAGTTGGCTTTTTGTTTCTCTTTTTTTTAGCTCCTTGGATTTAGCGGTTTGCGTTTAAGGACATGAGAACGTGTCCAAAGCGTCCTTTGGCAGAATCTGTCTGATAAAAGTTGATGTCCCATGTAAGGACCCCTTCGATGCTTTCTTCTCCTCTCTCACCTTGCCTGTAAGACACAAAGACCCACGTGTTAGGACTAACATAAAACAGCAAGTGCTACCTGTAGTGGTTTACACCAACAGAAAAAAAAATTAAATTGGAGTTAGATGCTAACACAACCCCAACCCTCTCCTGGTTTTAAAATGTAACCATGCGGCTAAGCTTAATTGATGATAACATAGTGAAGATTTCAACATGGCCTACGTTAGCAAAAAATGTTTACTGTCGTTTAGTGTTTTTAAGTTTAGTTTTATTCTTTTTAACAGATGCGAATATTGTTACTTAAATATTCCTTGAATTGCCTTTAAGGATTAATTTTAAAAAATTAGTAATGTGCAAAAATCACAAGGAACTTACAATCAACGCTGTAGCTTTATGTTACCTTTTAGCCTTTTTAGCTCATTGTTTTGGTTTTGGGCTAGTTTAACATTTAGCCGCTAAAGTGTCAGAGACAAGCTGGTGGAGAGCAAAACAGGAGTGAATATCATTAGCTGGACAGAAACACAAAGACATGTTAATGTTGCTCCCTGTCTGCTTGATATTCAAGCAACTGTTTGCTAACATGCTGTTTTTGACAAGTATAAACACTAAAGACGTGGCTGTGCATTTGCCAGGTTTGTTAGCTTGTTGTTCATCTGCCCCCTAGTGGCCACAAATCAATTAATTTAAACGTTCCATTTCTTTGCTTTCGCATGATGAATCATGAAAATCATCACTTGAACACAACAGTGTTAGTCAGGGTAACATGTCATCAGTGATTTGAGTAGGGCTGCAACTATTTTCACTATTTCATTAATCACTAATTAATTTCATTTCTTTAATCCGATGACTATTTTTTACCATTAACAGTGTATAAAGTTTAAAAAAATGTTCATCACAATTTCCCAGAGCCCAGAGTGACGTCTACCAAAAAACATTTATTTACTCCATGCTCACATTTAAAAACCAGCAAAATATTTTTGCTTGAAAAATGACTGAAACGGTAAAATGAAAAAATAGTTGCCGATTAATTTCCACTTGATCGACTGATCTATTATTCGACTAATCGTTTCAGCTCTGGATATGACACAAGGACTGCTTGGAGAAAACTGTTATGTCATGTCATAATCAGTACTTAGGGACATTATCTAGAGCTTATGCCTGCTATACAGCTTCCGCCTGTGTGTGTGTGTGTGTGTATGTGTGTGTATGTGTGTGTGTGTGTGTGTGCGTGTGATTGAGAAAAAAAGAGGCAGTCCGTGTGTGTTTGTCACCCTACAGTAAGTGTGCGTGGGTGTGTGTACATGAAGTTGCATAACACCATAGGGCAGTAGCTAACAGATCCGCAGTGCCCCCCCCCCCTCCTTCCCTCCCTCTCTTCCCCTATAGCTTCCCCACTTTTGGCAACGCTCCCTCGCCTGGTGGCCGGGTTGCGTTGCCGCCACAGCACCCCCTTGGCGAAAGGCCAGAGGGCGCGGGGATGCTGCGGCGAGCGGCGTGGGCTGTGGCCGTGGTGATGGCCACATGGGACTGGGGGGTGGCGAGGTGGGGCGATGAGGGGGTGGGATGGAGGCAGGGGCGACGTCGTGACAAGGATGGCGAGGGAAATGCATCAGAGTAAATACAGAAGGAAACATTATGCAACATTGCAATGTCACTTCTTCCACTTGTCGTCCAGTCCTATTGCATACTGACAAATTCTCACACTTCTATCGATCTATCTATGTATCTACATTAAAAATACAAAAATTCACATTCGATACATTCATCCATAAACAAACAAATCCAAATTGCCGGAGGATTTATAAAGGGATTTGGCTGGCAAGCCCCTGTGTGCCATTTTTCCTCTACAGCACAGCATCCTGAGCTTCTGTCTCAGCATACAGTGTGTTTGTGTGTGTATGTGTGTGTATGTATTTGTGTGTGTGTGTGTGCATGTGCGAGTGTGTGTCTCCCGCTGAGCCTGTGTGGAGTGTGTGATCACACATCCTCTCTCTGACTGCACCCTACAGCCACACACAACCGAGATCGCTCTGGCAAGCCCTCGCACAAGCGCTGTTTATGTGGCCTGTGTGTGTGTGTGTGTGTTTTAATGTGTGTGTTTTGTGTGTGTGTCCCCACATCTTCGGCTAGTTACCATGGAAATAGGCCAAGCAGCAGGCACGCGGGGGAAAAGCCGAACCATGTGATTTAACTGAGAGACACACTGTGCTGCACTGGTTGAGAAAGCACACGCAGACACAGACACACACACACACACACAGACGAACACACACAGACAGACGAACACAGACACACACGGCTGGCGAGTGATGATGATGTGTATTGATGGTGGAGAGTTCCTGGAAGCCAGAGTGAGTCAAGGCACAAGTCAATCAAACTCCCTGACCCTGCGCTGGCAGGCATAAGGAAACCAGGATCTGTGGTCGCAGTCCAGACAGCAACCACACATGAAAAGACATTTTCCACGTGAGATGTTGAGGTGAGGTTGTACATCCAGACACAGACAGGAAGTGGAAGACAGTCCCAGATTAACTTTAAGCATGGGGACATCTTCAAGGGTCAGGATGTGGATCGAGGGTCCAGTTTTGAATTAGGACCAAGTTTAGGTTAGATTTAAAATGTGGGTACAACTAAATCTCTAAATATGATATCCATCAGATTTCTGCTGCCACCTCAATGCAATTAAGATGAACTGATTTTTGTTTGTTTGTCAAGAGAAGTGTGTCTTGTCCTGCCAACAGTTTTCATTGGAAATACTTTTTACTTAAGAAAAAGTCAAAATAGCAGCATTTTTAGTCATATTCACTGTGAGCAACTAAATCTCAGATAATAACCTGGGCAAAGAAAACAAAATCTTTTTTCATGGTTAGACAATTAAGAATTAAGTGACAAAATATGCTTAGTAGTAATTTAGGTGAACCTTTAAACCATTTAAAGAGGACATTAGTAAAATGAGTTTTAGGCACCTAAAAAAAATCAATATCATTTTAAATGTCATCTATATCTAAAATATTTTCACAGCTTTACAGTGTTTTCATTACGATGAACAAGGGCACTGTATTTAAAGTCAATCCCAAATACCCTGCTAGAGCACCAAAATGTGTATTAATCCACCGCTGAAAATAGTCCCCAACAAATGCACTATTTACAGATGTGTGAGTAAGATTTGCTAAAAATGACAGCGAGCAGATGTTTCAGGAAATTACTGGCCTTGTTTGTTAAAAATTAAAATATGTAGTTGTGATATGTTTAAATGATTTATGTCTTCACTGAGGCACAAACAAGGCAACTTTTTTTGCTTTTTTGTAATTAGAAATATATACTGGAACTAATGTTAGAGTATTAAATTAGATTGAATTTACAGAACTATCTTTCTTTTGTGATGACTTAAAGGGCTTTAGTCACAATAAGTGCAACAATGCTTCACTGGAACAAGCAAAAAAACCAAATTTTACATGATGCAAAATGGTGTAAAATATGTAAAGTAGGTTTAATGTTCAATTTCAAAGGGGCTGGTTTAGGTGTTAAATGGTCTTTTTCAGTGTGTATCTAAATGTGTGTGAATGTGACAGAAGATGATCGCATGTGAATCGATAAGAGCAAGCCAGAGCACAGCTGGCAGTGTTGACGACAGACAGCTGTTTTCATGGTTCCACTACACCGCTACTACATGTCTCACCCCACCTTTTCACTGTCAAACCCACCGCCTTCCACTTCGCCTGTGTTTTCTCTGAGCTCGTGCAGAACATCTGAAGTTTGTAGGAGTTTACCCGAGGACGGAATCTAAAGGATGGCTCGATGCCTGTTTGATCCCCGGTGTGCTGTGACGCTTCCTCTCTGATCCACATCTCTGTGATAATGTAAACATTCAGCGAAAACATCCGTCCGCCCCGTCGAGTCAACCATCGAGAGCAGTGGCACCACATGTGACACTCAGATTCTTTCCATTTTCCTTTACTTATTTTTCATGTTGCTCTTTCCTGTTCTCCTCTTATCATTTCTTTCCATCGCTCTTTGCTTTGGAAAGAAACAAGAAGTAATAAATTCTTATGCAAATTTGAGAACATTTTATCTCTCCTTTGGAGTGGTTATAGCTTGAAGCTGTTTCACTGTGGTCTATATTGGAACGACTGGGTTTCCATCCCAGTATGCAAAGTGTGATGTGTCATACTGCAACAGCCGAAAGGAAGCAAAAACATTTCCAAGTATCTTCTCTGCATATTACAAAAATACTTTATACTCAGTGAAGCTGGAAGTCAGGATGGAGATACTGAGGTGACAACACTTGTCTTTTAGCCTATGTTTTTTTTTTATTGTTATTATTGATCTTGCAAATTCCTTGGAAGTTCCCAAATCTCAAAGGTCTGAAATCCACCATATGGCCAGAAGTATGTGGACACCCAAAAGAATCATCACTAAACCCACAGAGGCATTCAGACCTTCCACATTTTGCAACCTGGCTGCAGGAGTTTGTTCCTATTTAGCCTCGAGAGCATTTGTGAGGTCTGGCACTGGTGCTGGGTGATAAGATCTGGCTCGCAGTCGGCGTTCCAGTTCATCCCAAAGGTGTCGAACGGGGTTGAGGTCAGGCCAGTCAAGTTCTTCCACACCAAACTGGGACCTGACTTTGTGCACGAGGGCATATTGAATCAAGCCTTTCCCATACTGTGGCTACTGACTTGAAAGATGGCTATTGTCCAAAATATCATTGTATGTTTGTCGGTCCATTTAGTAGCTGATTGCATCACATGACCTTCCAAAGTTGCAAAAGTTGTTCAAGGAATTGTAGATGTTGAAATCAAAAGCTCCAAAGACGCCTTGTGGTGAGATCATTTTGCCAACTGTTGCTCGCAAGAATCAACTTTTTTTTAATCTCAAATGTCAAAGCATGAAAAACAACCCCAGAACAAAAGTGCAGAAAAGTACAGTGTCTATATACTTCTGGCCATATCGTGTCCACCATCTTAAATATGACCTCCCAGAAAGGTCAGATATTTCATCTTCAGTCACTGTATGAAAAATCACTTCCCATCACTCTAACTTGTTCTCCATTTTATGAGCAGGAGGAGAAAATATTTCAAAATTCAAAAACTGGCCTCAGAGTTTGATAGAAAATAAAAAGATGTTGTGCGATTTGAATTTACTGTCTCTCTCTCTCTCTGTCTCCGCTGTGCGTTCGTGTGGCTCGGTGACAGTGACACCGGTGTCATGCAAGCCGAACAAAGAGCTGATACTGTCCCCGAGGACAATAGGCCGTCTCTCACACTGTCTCCCTCCCACTCGTGCAAACATAAAGGCGAGAAGTATATTTATACATCGCTGTAAAAGAGAGAAGTCTTGATCTTTTCTTTCGCAAGCTGTGCTCTTTCTCTCCGTCTCCTTTGGCTGCACTTTCCTCTCTCCCTCCCATTCACTTCATTCCTGCCTTCTGTCTCTCACTTTCTTCCACTGACCTCTATTTTCCATTCTCATTCACTCTCTCCACTTCTTCCACCCATTCATCTCTGTCTATTTCCTTTCCGTTTCCGAAAAACTTCACTTCACATGCATGTGCTCTCTCTCTCT